>OVBE01001705.1:0-34785 GCA_900406425.1 Iberis pinnata
TTCCTCTCTTCTTTCATCGTTTTCGACTCTTCGTGGTCAGTGAGTTTCTTCTTTGGTATATTATCGCTTTATTTATTTAGCTCTGTATTGTGGAAAATTTTATGCAATTTTTGGATCAGTCAGCTGATGTTAATTGAATTTGTAATCTAGGGTTTTGTTGAAATTGTCTTGTTGCAGCGATGGTGTTCTTTATTGGTATGATTCTAATGATCAAAGAAGATGCTTTTTCCATCCACTGATGTGTGTTTTTTGTTGTTGTTGGTAGTGTGACTATTTTTAGTAATTTGATATTGTCATTCAACTCCTCTGTGTTTTCCCTTAATTTTGATTTGGAAATGCATTAGATAACCTGTTAAGAGAATTCATTGTAGCTCTGGTTTACTCTGTTTTGTGTTATGGACTCTTCCATCAACTGAAGTGATCTCTATTTGGTTTTATATGTTTCTCTGTTTAGTTCCTTCTCTTCTGACAGCAAATGGGAGTTGACACGTAAAAGACCAAGAAACCACCCAAGATGCATCTATGGCCATCATTGAAACTTCGAAATTCCTTCAAGAACACTAACCAGAAGAGATTTCAAAGGAAGAACAGTGGGAATAGCAATCAGCAGAAACTCCTCAGTGGTGTAG
This sequence comes from Iberis pinnata, assembly GCA_900406425.1. Taxonomy (NCBI): domain Eukaryota; kingdom Viridiplantae; phylum Streptophyta; class Magnoliopsida; order Brassicales; family Brassicaceae; genus Iberis; species Iberis pinnata. The sequence goes on from OVBE01001705.1 coordinate 630, forward strand.
ACAAAGATTCTGACCCTAAGATCTCTTCTAGTGTGTTTGCTGTCATCTGCAAAGATTTGACCATGGTTCTTTCTTGTTGCTTCGGTTGTTTCTGCTGCGTAGGTAATTTATAATCCTCCTCAACACTTTCCTTTGCTTATTTCCTCTTTTTTATCTGTATAATCTTGGAATTGAGAAACTTTCTCTACATCTAAACCAAACTAGTAACTTGATATTCCTCAGGCATAGAATCTTAATGTTGATCAATACCCAAATTCTAGTATAATATAATGACCTTTGATGTATCTTATCACTTAAATGAGAATAACAATCATTAGGTTTTCTTCATATTAACTTAGGTTTTCTTCATATTAACTTAGTGAAACGGTATCAGTTTAGAATCAAAGCTCAACTTTGATTATCTTTCAACAATATTCTTCTAGAGATTACTGGTTTTGGTTGCAATTCTTCAATTTCTTTGGTTTATGATGCCACCACTGATTTTAAATTCTATGCTCTTTCTTTGTTAAACATTTTTTTTAAACAGATTGCTTTGATGAGGAAGAGATTTGATGGAAGCTCATGGTTGAGTATATCTTACAAAACACAGTTTCTTTAAATGTAAGTAGAGATATTGTGTTATATAATTTTAAAAAGTCTTCCTATAGTTACAGGTTACAATTATAATTAATTCATAACAAAATATCATATCTCGGCTTTAGTTACAACTTCATTCTCTCCTTACCAACTATACACATACACAACAGCTTCATAACTTAGTCTGGTGTAGCCATTTGGAAAAATGTCATAAAGAATCAATCAATAGATAGGTGTATTTTTAGTATTCATCTTTTATTTTTTACATAGGCCATTTAAGTTCAAAGACAAATTTTGCTGCAGACCCATTTTCGTTTCTCTACTAAAAGGGAGATTCTGCCAAATGTCTTCAGCCAAGTGAGGCATTGTTTGGTGAAAGAACTGTTTTGATAGCTTCTTTGTAAAACTTGAACAGATGTATTGTAATCAAAGATTGGTAAGCCAATATCTACATTAGGTGCTGGAACTTAGTTTTGGCGATTTGTCGAAATGGGAGTTTAAACTAATGAACTTTGAAACTATCCACTATGCTGTTATGTACCTTCTAGATACACATCTGCATAGAAATGAGAAAGAAAGTGATGATAAAAAACAGTAGTTTGATGCTTTGTGAGACAGAAGAATCACATAGAGAACTTTGTCTATTGTTAACAAAACTGACTCAGTTTGTTGTTTCTAATGCATAGATGTTTGATTACGAAAAGGCTCTCTTTCTGCTCCACCACAGTCAACAGTCTCTTCCACTCATCTTAGTTGGACAGGGAACTAGATGTGCCCCATTCCGTAGGTTCATAGTTGACTTTACCATATTAAATATTTAACTTTGATTGATTAAGTTTAATTAGGCCTAACAATAAGTTAAATTATTTAAAACTTTAACTTTGACTAAAGTGAAAACTCTTTTTAGCTTCCTAATATATTTTTTTTATTTGGCCAAAACTAAAAAGTTAAAAAAAATTTATGATATTAATATACATTATTTTCAAAAGGTTAGCTAACTAAGATATTTATCCATGTTTATAAGACTATTTTTGGTAATTAACAACTTTTAGTTAGTAAAATAATTTTAATTACAAAATTATCATGGCTGTTTAATTATATAAATTTGTATATAACTATCATTTTTAAGGTTGTTTACTAATTAATTAGGTAAATTTTATATTAGTAAAATAACCTTGATTAGTTTTAGTTAATTATATATAAAAATGTATTATTTAAAAAAATTATTAGGTATTTGTTAAATTTATTATCATAATTAATTACTAAGATTTTAGTTTCACAAACATGGACAAAAATGTCTTAAATCCAAAATAATATATATATATATATATATATATATATATATGGGTTGACATCATTAGACACCCCAAACTTTCTACACCCAAATTATTTCACCCTCAACTTTTTTGCTCATCGTTTTAATACCTAAACTTTTTTTTTCCGATCCAATCCCCCTGAACTTTTCGAAAAACTTAAAACCTTACCTATGCAATTAATCTAATTAAATAGCGATTAAAATTTTAAAATCGTGTTTTCTTGGTTAAGTGTAACTAACCCGAAATTAATTTTTAAAACAAATCCATACCCAAAATCGATTTTACCCACCACCCAAACCCAAAACTAAACCGAAATTAATTTTAAAACAAACCAATTTCGTGTTAAAAAAAATTCAACTTAAATCGATATGATACAAAACTTGTCGTGATGGTAGTCTTATCATTCTAGAGTTCTATCAATTTCAAAGGCTGATTTCAAAGAAAACAAAAGAAATTGTTGATTGCTTTCAACTTATCCTTATACGTGTACATAGACAATCATATGATTTATTTTTATTTTCTTGATTTCCTGCTATGTGAATAATAGTAATACGTAGTCATTTGTTCTAGTGCCTGCATCTTGTTGCAATGCACGAACTGATGCTGCTGTAAAAGAGAAGAGGTGTTGAGTTTTTTAAAGTTAGGTTTAATTGGATTTTGTTTTTCAGATCGAAATTGGTTTACTTTTAAAATCGAATTCGGGTTATGGTGATTTTAATTTCGAGATTGGGTTATGTTTAAAATCAATTTCGGTTTACTTAACCAAGAAAACGTGATTTTAAAACGCGATTTCAAAATTTTAATCGCTATTTACTAGATTAATTGCATAGGTAGAATTTTAAGTTTTTCGAAAAGTTCAGGGGGATTGGATCGAGAAAAAAAAGTTCAGGTATTAAAACGATGAGCAAAAAAGTTGAGGGTGAAATAATTTAGGTGTAGAAAATTTGGGGTGTCTAGTGATGTCAACCCTATATATATATATATATATATATATATACATTGAAATTTTAATAAGTTAATAACATCATGTTTACATCAATTTACTAAAAGATTATTAGTTTATACTCCCTATGTTTCTAAATGATAGATGTTTTAAAAATTTCACACAAATTAAAAAAACATTAATAGTAAGTTATAAATGCACAACTTTTTCAAAACTAAACATTTTTCCATGAAAATAGACCAATAGCAATTCAATAAATTTAAGATTTTTAATTAGTCTTTTTTTAAATCTACAATTTCTGTAAATTATGCATAAAAACAAAAAAAAAACTATTTTTTGAAAAGAAAAAAATGCCTAGAAAATTTATTAATAAGAAACGAAGGGAGTAGTGATTATGAATTTAGATACAGATAAATATTACCAAAAACCAAATTTAGAATCCGAAAAATTGTTGCTTTACAAAGATATCAACAAATCGATTATTAATCTATACATGTTATATGGTATTATCAATAAAATCTTCAATTTTTGTAGTCGTGACCAAATAAATTTCAGTTTTTGATTAAATCAAAAAGCAAAGATTAAGTAGCATAGTGGTTTTATCACCCATGTTGCCTTATTACTAAATCATGGATTGAACATGGCCGCTCGCACAATGAATATATTTTGTCTAGTTTATGAAGTTTGGCTACTAGACCGCTTCATTGTGGTCCAGAAATAAATGTGACAATAAAAACTAACCAAATAATCTCAATCAACCAAAGATATTACTAGGTTATGCTCATGCTATACAAATTAATACATTAAATTTTATTTAAAATTTATAGACCATATTTTTGTGGGTATTCTAAAAAATACCACAAAAATTAGGTATATCCCAAAAATAGCACACTCCCATAAGTTCTAGAAATACCACAAAAATGTTTTTTTTCAAAAATACTACAAATTTGAAATAGCTTAAAATTTTATAAATTGTATCATAAAACCCCAAAAACTAAACACTACTTCTTCAAAATTAAATCCTAAACTCTATTTAGTGAATTTAGACCCAAAATTTTAAATTCTAAACTCTTGAATTCACTTTTTATGTTTGTGATGTTTTTGCAACACATGGGAATGTGTGGTATTTTCTGTATTTTTGGGAGAGTGTGGTATTTTCAGAATTTGATATTTCAAAGAATCCCTCTATTTTATTATCTCTTTTGAAAAGAGATAACATTTTAAAAAAATAAACCTTTTGTTTGTTGTAAATTATATCATTTGTCATTAGCTAAACGAACAAAAAAAATTCATTAAGGACAAAAGAGGCAAAATAAATGTATTATTTTTGTTGTCAAATAAAATTTAAAATAATTCTTACTACTATCCATGTAACCACATGTATGTATATTTGATTATATAATCAGATATACGTTCATTTTACTTTAAATAAAAAACAAAATCTTCATAAACTATTTACTTTACTTTTTTAAAATTAAATAACTTATTTAAAACAAAAATATAATTAAAATTATATATATTTATTGCCAAAAATTAACTTAGACTTATTTCAAAAATTAAATATATGTATATATGATATGAAATAAATAATACATATACTTGAATATATAGAAAACATAAAATAATTAAATGGATACTTTATGTACTCTATTTATTTTTATGTTTAATTATATTTTGAAAAATCATATATTAAATTCTATATTTTACTAAAATACATAATTAGTATAATATAAGTTTATTTCAATATTTAATATTTTGACATGTTTACCTAATAAATATTTTATTTATAATTAAATATAAATCTTATATATTTTTTATATTACATGTAAATTAGATTTATAAAATAAAATTAACCATGCAGATAATGTGGGATATCAACTAGTTGTATTTTGTTTAGTGTTTTGGCTATTAATCTTATTGTATCGAAAAATTTTAAGAACATAATATAAACTTATAGTTATTTGTATTAATTATTGTTTCACCAGTTCATTGTAGTTATATATTTTACCAAATAAACTTCAAATTTTTTTTTTTACTCAAAAGATTGATAATGTCAAATAGATAATACAAACTATTGAAATGTAAAAACACATATCAAAGAATGACTAAGAGTGAATTGTTTCGTCTTGAATGATTGAATGGAGCCAAGCCGGTCTTCCTAGAGCTAGGTAGGATTGGAAACATAACAAATTTGGTGACGATTTTGGCAATAGCCCTAGCTATGAAGTTGGCTGCATGAGAAGCAGCGAAGAAATAACATGGAGTAACAGAGGCGGCTACAGTGGAGATCTTCTGAAGTAAGCTTCTATATTTTGGCCAGTTTGATGGAGATCTATGCTGCTAAAGTCTGACCAATATGACGCTCAAACGAAGGTCAAACATACTTGTCAGGGCCCAGAGAATACAACGAAGTTCCGCCTCAAACTTGTTGGGAGCGGGTAGAAGATCATCTCTAACATGGAAAGAAACATCACCATGATGGTTTCTGGCTATTGATGTTCCACCAATTATAAAATCTTTGCCCGACCAAGAGGAGTGAACATTGCACTTTAGAACCGGCGATGATGGTTTCGTTCAATGAGTTTCCTTTTTCTCCGAACAAATATATGCTCGTCGTTGATCAGTTTGAGATTCATCATGGAGCTTATTTCATTTCTCTGCCTCTTCCTGAACCAATGAAACCATCACTGAAATATTCTTTTGTTTTCCTTCGATTACCAATGTGTTTCTATTTTCCATACTTCCCACAAAATCCACGGGATGGATGCCCTTAACTTTCCGTTAATACTAGTATCGTCCATTAAGTGAATCATGTTGTCCAAATTTTGGGTAAGGTAGTTTGTAAAACCTTGATCGGTACCAGAAATTGCTACTAATTGCCAAATCTTAGTGGCAAAAACGCATTCAAAAAGTACTTGATTTATTGTTTCAACCCCTACATCACAAAGTTTGCACCGTGAATCCAATTGTACACCATGAGCACTTAGTAAGTCAGCTACCGCCAATACACCATATATAATCCTCCAGAAAAACTTTTTTATTTTTGGAGTCGTCCTTATTTTCAATATCCTTTCTTTCAAGTCATTGACCAGCCTTAGTTGAGGAGTTGTAACTCGGGCTTGGTATTTTAACTTTGAGATCAACCAATTATCACTTATAACTATATAGAGACCATCAATTGAATAAGCCCATATATATTTTTCGTTTAGTTGAATGTTAGCAGACATGGATAATATCTTTGTCGCATCGTCTGCAGTGAAAGATTTTCGCAATAATGTATTGTCCCAATATCCGTCCCTAGTAATTAAGGATGAGACCTTCTGATTAGCATCTAATGGTGAATTTACACTAATAGGTGAGCGTGGTTCACCATCAAAAAGATATTTGTCTGTCCAAAATTTTGTGTTTTCTCCGTTTCCAATAATTTTGATCAATCTTTTTTCTAGGAGCTCCCGTCCGAAAAGAATACTACGCCAAACGTAAGATGGTTGAGCTCCCGTCAATCCATCAAGAAAGCCTTTTTTAAGGAAGTATGTTTCTTTGTAGACTCTCGAAAGCAGTGTGTCTGGGTCATGTAACACTCTCTATGCTAGCTTAGCTAATAATGCTTGATTAAATTATCCAATATCCATGAAGCCATACCCCCATTAGCTTTTGATTGGCACATTTTTGACCAAGATATCCAATTAATCTTTTTTCCTTCATAAGAATTCCACCAAATTGTCATTGCGCTAGTATTATTTTGACATTGATGTTTGGTAAGGCGAAAACACGACATTGCATATACCGGTAATGTCATTGCCACTGATTTCTAAAGGATCTCCTTTCCTCCTAGAGAGAGAGAGATTTGACATAACATCCTGATAGCATACCCTTTAACCTGTCAGTGATGAAAGTGAACAATTCACGTTTGGATCCACTAAAACATTCTGGTAACCCCAAGTAAATCCCGCACCCCCTTGTTTTTCAATCTGCATGTAAAGGCCCAAAATCCGACACACAGTGGGTTATAGTTTAGCCCCAAAGGTGATTGATGATTTTTGAAAATTGATTTTTTGAACCGAAGCATCTCTGTATACTTGTAAACATCTGAGCATTTTGCCGCATTCGGTAAATGTTGAACGACAAAAAAATAAGTTGTCATCAGCGAATAAGAGGTGTTGAACCGAAGGGCACCTGGTTGTTAATCTCATACCTGTGACTTTTCCTTGTTCCTTTTACCGTTTCATAATATGTACCAATGCTTCAACACAAAGAATAAAAAGAAAAGGAGAAAGGGGACCGCATTTCCTTAACACACGCTCAAGTTTGAAATGTCCATGAGATTGACCATTCAAAAGAACGGAGTAAGAAACTACAAGTCATGATCCAACCAATCCATTTTTGGTGAAAACCTAGTTTAGTGAAAAGAGCTTCTAAAAATCTTCATTCCACCATATCAAAAACTTTCGACATATCAGTGTTGATTGCCATGAAATCCTCTGAGAATTTAACATTTGTCTGTAAAGCATGAACTATTTCATGAGCTAATAAAATGTTGTCTGAGATAAACCGCCCTGATACAAAGGCCCCTTGAGTATCAGAGACAATAGAGGGGAGGTTTACCTTCAACCTTGACATAATATCTTTGATATTATCTTATTAAAGACCGAACAAAGGCTGATGGGCCTTAATTCTGTCATTTTCTTAGCGTTTCGGACTTTGGGAAACAATACTAGTTGAGTATAATTCTAATCTGGTTGAAATATTCCCGTGTCAAAGAATTTTTTGACCTCCTTAGATACATCTTCTCCAATCACACTCCAATAAGATTGGTAAAATTTTCTCGTCATACCGTCAAAACCAGGTGAACTATGACATTTAAGACTAAACACCACATTTTTTATCTCTTTTTTAGTCACCGGTTTGACTAAGAAATCATTCATAGAACTACTCACCCTAGATAACATTCCTTCCAAAAGCTCAGATGGGTAATCTGGCCTAGAAGACGAAAAAAGCTTTATAAAAAAAACTATTGCTATATTTCCTTTGGAACCTTCTGTGAAATGGTCAACCCCATTATCATCTTCTAAAGATAAAATCATATTTTGTGTCCGTCTTCTTTGTACACTTCCGTGAAAAAACTTGTATTTTGATCTCCGGCTTTTAACCATCGCTCTTTGCTTTGTTATTTCCAAAATACCTCTTCCTCTCTAAATGACTTAGTTATTTCCCACCGATGATCCATCATAAGTCGAGAGTCAAGATTCCGCTTTGAACTCTCCACATCCATTTGAGATCTTAAATGTAGTAAATGAACCTTTGAATTCACAGAAGACATATTATTACGTTTCCAATGTGAAAGGTTTCGTCTACAAAGTGCTAACTTATCCGAGGTAGACTTAAATTTTGGACCAACCTCATTTTTCCAGCTTTGTTTAATAATTACAGTCACTTCTGGCTTATCTACCCAACGTTTATCAAATATAAACCGTCCTTTTTGTGTCAATATTTTACTAACAAACTTTGTGAGAATCGATCTATGATCTGAACTCATTTTATCCAAATATTCGGATTGCAACCTTGGAAATAATCTAAACCATTTTGCATTAGCAAAAGATCTGTCGAGCTTGCATTGCGTCCAAATATTACCTCTCCAACCACCCCAAGAGTATGAATTACCAAAACTTGGGATTTCGCATAATCTACAATCATTCACGAAATTCGAAATCCATAAAAGGAAGCCTCCTCTCTCAATGGTCCTCCTAACTTTTTGGAGTTGTCAAGGAGCTCATTGAAGTCACCTATAAGGAACCATGCTTGACTTCTATGAACACCAATCATGGTTAACTTGTCCCACACAACCTGTCTGTGAGATCTACATGGGTCTCCATAGACAAAAGTAAGATAAAATTGAATGGAGCCTAATGAAACTTTGAAATCAATTATTCTCTTATCAGCCGATAAAACCTCAACTAAAAAAGAATTTTTCCAAAATAGAGCAAGTCCTCCACTAAGACCTTCAGGGTCAACAATCTGCGAGTTGTCGTAACCTAGGCTCCCTTGAGCATTTAGCACGAAATTATGGTTATTCTTAGTTTCCATTAAGAATAAGAAATCGAGAAAAGTATTTCTACGCATTTCTCGTAAACGTCCCATTGTTTCGTTATTTTCCATACCTTGACAGTTCCAACTCATTATACTCATTATATCATAAGCGATTTCGTAAGAGGAATCACACGTAAGCTTTTTGAATAAAGTATCATAAAATGAAAAATTAAAATCCACAAAAACCTATTGAAAACTGAAAGCAATTTTCTTGCAAACACGCTATCACCATTAAACCGAATTGTCACGCTATCACCATTAAATCGAAAAAGATTTGTTGTTTAGATACATATTCGATGAGATATGCCGCAAATCTCGCAAGATTAATCTCATAGAACCGGAGTGCCATTCCCAATCTCCATTGACACTGTTATAGCCCAAGAACAAAACCCATTTTTCGAAATTGTGATTCATGCATAATATGTTTTTGAATTTTTCATGACAACGTAACTTACTTTGATCAACGTAAAAATCATGAGGCACAAGAGATGTAACCCTAGTCACAAATTTGAGTGTATCATCTCACACTTGAACATTAGTCAAATATTTCCTTCCAATGGCCGTCGTCGCCATAGTGTCGACCTCCGATGACTGTCGTGGAAGCTCGTTGTTTGCACCGAAAGTGCAGATGACCAACTCAAGTGTACATGCACTAAGTTTTACACCGGAGTAGATGAATTCTCTTTTGCTTTCCATCGTCAAAACCCCAAAAGAATAAAGATGCGAATTTTTATGTTGAAGCGATAACAACGAGATACGCTGATCTTATTGAGTTAAACGCAAAATCATATAAAGAAATAGGCCAATTGACTGCAAAACTAAGGTATCATAATCGTCTCTATCATTTTTCTTGATAAAAAAAATTGTCTCTTTCATTGAACCAGGAACATCTTTTTACGCAAAAATAAAATAGAGACAAAACCTTAGAATAAGATACAAAGTTATTAATCCCCTTGTTTTATCTAATTTTTCTAGCATCTAGATCTTGATTTCTTATGATGCCATAGTGGAAACCATAACTCCATCGCAAGATTGGAAAGAACCACTCTCCTTCATCAAATTGTTTACATGTGGCTTCAATGACTTTCACTGTGCCACCTTCCATTTTAAAAGCATCATAAACTTTTAGCAGGCACCTAATTCCCAAGATCTTTACCAAAATATGGAAAAAACGCACAAACCATGATTTGTTTCCCAATTTCTCCATCATTTTACTTAAGAACCTCGGAAAAAGGAGAATTTTCTCTCTTCTCTCTCCTCGACTTTGGCTGTTTAACTCTGGCCATCCTCCGTCTCGCCGCCAGCGTCCGGACTTTGCATCGACGCTGAGCGGCTCTCCTCTTGATTTTCTGTTTTCTCTTCGGTTCTCCCTCCCAGCGACGTTTTCTTTTTTTGGTTTCATCACTATTTTACACCGATTTTGCAAGCCCTAGACCTCTTCTTATGTGCATGTCACATTCGATTGGCTCGCAACCATCGTCGGCCACTCTTTGACCCTCCCGTTCTTTTAATCTTTTATCTCTTTTGCAGTGTCAATCTTTGCGGTTCAAGTCTTTCTGACGACCGTCTCTTGCTGGGATGGAGCTTATGGAGTCTTCGGTGGTGGTGACATGGTCGATCTACGGTTTCCAGCATAAAGTTGTTTCGGTGGTGGTCTGATGCGATTGGATCTGGAGAATATTGGGAGGGTCTTTTGCTTTTCTGCTTCCTTGCATGCCTAGTTGATCGCTGCCTTCGGATATCTGACACCGGTGGAGAAAATAATTGCTGGTGATACCAGGCAGTAGCGGTGAGGCTCAGTCGGCGGATCACTTTCATGCACGTGGCAATCTTTTGTGTTGTGGGCCTAAGTCGAAATTGGGTAGCCTTTTGTCTTGGTTTTGGGCCTTGTTTGTATGTCTGTAAATATTTCTTAATAAGTGTCAGCTTAAATGTAATAGATATAGGCAACCAATCCATCTGGGTATACATCCTGCGCTTGTATCTTAGAATAGTTCTGAAACGTAACAATCAGATTAGGGGTTATGTAATATCTAAGTTGAGTGTTTCACCTAGTTTGCATCCTCCCAACAAGGGAGTAGGTCTTCGGACTTTTAGGTCTAGTTTTTGTTGTCGTTCACTTCCGTATGAGGTCATTTACCCGATTATGGGTTTCAACTTCCCCGAGTGGGATTGTATCTACTCAATGTTTGTTTTATGTTTAATGCAATTAAGTTGACAAAAAAAAAACACTTTTGTTTTTTACCTTTAAAATCTCCAGAAAATGAAGATGTAATTTTTTATGCTGGAACGATAACAACAAGATACGCCAATTTCGTAGAGTTAAACGCAAAACCAGATTAAAAAAATTAAAACCATCATTGACCCATTTGGATCCGATCAAACCACTCTGCATTCAAACCCTAGATTTGAAAGAAAAAAAAGTTACGAACCAAAGACATAGACGAGCCCATCGTTACTAGTATGAGAAATAATGGAATTCAAATGTTAAAAAAATTGATTTATCCAACTTGTTTTGTCAAAAAAGTATATTTAAGAACATAAACAATTTTTTTGATTAAACCAAAATAACTCTCATATTAGTTAAATTTAACATTCGGCTAAGTTTTAGTTGACATTTTTTCTTTTTTAATATAGATTCCATACAAACTAACCAACTCATTTATAATACATATTAAATATATATTCTACTAAATCACCACCTCACTTGGAGATCCAAAGAAGAAGCCTAATTCTAAAGAGATCAATACAAGTTTATCTTCAAACTCTTAATAATATTATATATGCTATTACCTATGTCTATCTGTTTTCTTGCCACCATGTCTTTTGTTTTATCAAACAATGTTTTTTAATGATGTAATTTAGATATATAAATTTGGTTTCTCTCCCTCACCCACCTTAAACACCATCATCTTCAGTGTTTCTCACTTTTTCCACAAAATCATTTTTTATCACCGACAAGATTGAAATTTGAAAGTGAAGTGAAATTTACTTAACATTAATACCATATACTAAAGACATAAAGAAATAAAGTGATTAAAGAAAAAGAAATATTGCATTGAAGTTTCTACTTTCGAATTTCCTCAAAACTTGCAATTAATGAAAATCTATTATTTTAATATTCAAAATTTAACCTTTTTTCCGGCTTCTCGTTCCTCTCTCTTCTCTTTCTCTCTTTCTCTCTTTCTCTTTCGTTGAGCTCCGATCAGAAAACAGATCACTTTAGGTCTTTGCCTCTTCTCTCAATCAATGGATTAACTCTTTTCTTTTTTCAATTTTATTTCATCATTTGAAAATTACTGGAAATGGGTTTTGATCATTTTTGTCCTGATCGTAGATTCTCTCAATTGTTTTTTGTTTTTCTCTGGTCAAATTTAGCTGATTTTGTCGTTAAATCACTCTGATTGCTCAGTTTTTACGATTAATCTAAATGGGTCTTTTCACTTCTTTGTGTATCTGATCTCAATTGGGTTCATCTGATTCTCAATTAGGGGTTTTTATAAGTTTTATGTGCTTGCATTTCACTTTACTGAAACCTCAAGTTCAGATCAAAAGCTTTCAGTTGCTACTAATTAGAAGTTGGACTTTTTGATATGTTGCTATGAATTTGGATGTATTTGAGCAATAATTCAACAGTGATCATCACATCATTATCGTTATCTTGGAGTTGTTTAAAGAATCAAACTTCGTTTTACAATTGCAGGTATGAAGCAGATTGTTAATCAGATGTTTTGATGAACAAGAGTTCTCTGTAAATAGAAATCTTTGGGAACAAAGCAGAGAAGAATCTTGGTTCTTGAGGTTCAGGAATATTTTTTTAAAAATTAACATAAAAAGAGAAAAATAGAGAACAAGATGGGATGTGTTTCTTCTTGCTTTCGTGTCGAAGACATTGATGAGTACATGAATCCAAGCAGCTCTGTTTATAGGAACTGTCCTTGCATAAGATGCCTTGCTCATAACTTCCTTAACCTGGTACATTGTTGTTGACATTGCTCTTATCAAACCAAGCTTTGTGTAGTTAGATTCTATACTTACTTTGATCGGTTTTGAGCTTATATTGATTTTGTTGCAGTATATGTCGGTATTTAGAAGAGGAGAAACCCGTTCTCTACCATCTTCTGTTCAAGCTACTGCATCAATAACCTCTTCTTCTTCGCACGATAACTTCTTATCTGAAGCATTCCGTTCTACTCCAAGACCTCTGCCTTATGATGCTGATCCTAGACAATTCCGCTCAAGACGGGAAAAGGGTTCAAGTCATTCCCATGAGGAAATTGAACCATTAAGAAGTGAAAGCGATGAGTTTTCTGAATCTTTCGGGGTAGGAGGATGCAAATGGACTAATAAGAAATGTATTCTCTCTGACAAAGATTCAAAAGAAGAGTATTCTAGTAAATCTGGTCTCAGGATTTCGAAATCAAAGTCGAAAATGGTCGATTTGGAGAACATGTTTATATTGTCTGAAGATGAAGATGTCTGCCCAACTTGTCTTGAAGGTATAATCTTACTCCTAATCTGTTTTGCTGATTTCGCTTTTGTTGCTTGGGTATCATCATCTATGTTCTTATTTGCAGAATATACATCAGAGAACCCAAAGATAGTAACAAAGTGTACTCACCATTTCCACCTTGGTTGCATTTATGAATGGATGGAGAGAAGTGAAAACTGTCCTGTCTGTGGAAAGGTAACCACTTGTTTTCTTCATTGTCTGAACAAACTGGAACATATAATATGCGTACTAACGAGCAAAACTCTGTCTAGGGGATTAGAAAGCTAATCCTTCTCTGAAATTTCTCATGGTTTCATTGTTCTTGTTTATGGTTTCATGTGCTTGAGTTCCAAGATGGTCTGGTTTAGGGGATAAAGAGCTAAATAATTTCTTGAAATTGATAATCGTTTGATTAATTCCAATTTAAGAAAAGCTCAAATTCTTTGGTTTCCAATGTTGTGTATGCAGGTGATGGAGTTTAATGAAACACCATGAACATCAACCATTGATCTATGCCCTGTATCTTGAATTGGAACCAGGGAAGATAACAAGGCAATGCAAAGCAAAGTTTCTTTTTTATTTTTATTTTGTAAATTTGGCTGCTTGGTTGGTTTGTGAATATTGTCATTTACAATGGTTTCAATATATGAAGCAGAAAGGGAAAAAAAATGTTTCCTCTGCAACATTTTAAGCTTTTATGGAAAGAAATAACTTATGATGAAACAAGAAAAGAAATGCAAGACAAGAACCATTGTCTTATGTTGTGGTTTCATCTTAACTGTGATTGGCTATTAGATGGTTAGATAAAGTTTGGTTTCGGTTTGAGTGGTTTTTACAGTAAGACATAGAGGAAGAGAACGACCTTTAACCAAAAAGATACATGTTGTCCTTAATCAAAGCACATATGCTTATATGACTTTACAGTTAGATTCAAATCAAACCAAGTTCAAAACGACTTTGTTTCTTAAAACAGCTGCAGATATGGACTAGTCTATCTGGAGAACACTATCTCATATTAGAAGGTAAGAAAAAAAAATATACCATGTTTTTCTTCATTCCTCATATTCTCTCCTCTGATGGCTTCGTCGAGTACTAACCACAACATGCTGAATTCTGCGTAGCTTGAGATGTCCCTGCACCTTGGTTTGATTGGTTGATTTTGACTGTTTGTGGCTACAAATTAATAAGAAAATCGACAACGTTATAGCTATCCTAAATACTGAGGCTTTACACTAGATGTTCTAGAACGCCACTAAACCTATTTTCAATGTACATGATGATGGTGAATATAAATTCTAGAGTTTAAACAAACCTCAGCCTTTGCATCAGTATCTGCAAGTCTTTGCTTAATGTCTTTAGCAACTGAAAAGAAAACTTCCTCAACGTTTAAGTTAGTCTTGGCACTCTGCAAGAGAAAATATGTTAACTCTTATCAAATGGTAATAGAATAAAACTTTCCTATACATTAACGCATAACAAAACCAAGTATCATAACGTACAGTCTCGAAAAACTTCATTCCGTATTCATCTGCAAGTGCTTGACCTTTAGACTTTGGCACAGCCTGGAAAACAAAACAAATCGGTTTATTAGCCAAGCAAAATCATGTGATAAATAAGCAGGAAGATACAAGAAGAGGCAAGAGAGAGAGAGACTCTTTTGCTTTCATCCATATCAGCCTTGTTCCCCACTAGAATCTTGTTGACATTATCAGATGCGTGCTGCTCAATGTTACGAATCCAATTCCTGATGTCTGCCATTGAAGAAAACAAAGGATTGAAAAGTGAATATTAGTTGAGTAGAAAAATATAATTCTTTAGAAGTGTTTCAAAAGATGTTTGTAGTTGCATGAGACCTTGAACTGAACTGCAAAAACTATTAAGTAAAAAGTAAAGAGAGTAATTACTGTTGAAAGATGATTCATCAGTGACATCATACACAAGCAAAATACCCATGGCTCCACGATAGTAAGCTGCAATAAGAACAAACTACTTAGGTGAGTGATCCAGATTCTAACCATAAGGATGAATGCAAAGATTCTTAAGTCCCAGCTAGAGAAACTGAAAACTAAATGGTATAATCTAAAGAAAAATTGAAAAGAAACCAGTTGTGATAGTCCGGAACCGCTCCTGTCCTGCAGTATCCCAGATTTGCAACTTAATTCTCTTCCCATCCAACTCTATAGTCCGTATCTTGAAATCAATTCTGCCAACAACAAAAGAAACAACTTGAGTGGGAACTGACAATTACATAGAACATGTGAGAATAGCGTCATGTAAATATGTAAATGAAAACATACCCAATAGTTGTAATGAAACTGGTGGTAAAAGAGCCATCTGAGAAACGTAAGAGGAGACAACTCTTACCCACACCTAGAACATTCACGAAAATGGTTACATGAAACAAAATTAATATACAAAGAAGAAACTTTTGAATACTCCATACTTCGACACAGAATGAACCAGTTATAGCAATCAAATAAAGGAATCTTCACTCTATTTGGCTCAAGGTAAATTAGGAATCACATTCTAAGTTAAGACTAGTCTAAACCATTTCCCTCAAATCATCCACGAGACTTCTTGGAATTCCAAGGTAGAAAAAGTTATAAGATGAAACACCGAATGCTCTCACGATTGCAGAAAAAGGAATGAAATTCTAAATCCAAGGTCTTGGAGGTCTCTATAAGAAATCAACATACACTAAGTATCATAAGGCCAAATCGGGAATGGAGGATCTCAAAAGTGAAATCACGGATGCTTCCTTCCTTAGCCGAACAAAGTTAGTATTACGATCAGGACGAAGAAACTTACCGCTATCTCCGATCAAGAGAAGTTTAATGAGGTAATCGTAATCAGCACGAGCTCTAGCAGGAGGAGCAGCCATCGCGTGACAAAATCAAGTGATAGCCGATAAACAAATCACTGGTATGCAAAACAATCAATGGAAAAATGTCCTAAAAAACCGAGCACATAAATTCAATTCTTGAATCAATAATGTCGAAAAGAAAACAGTACCGGATCTGCTTGGGAAAAAATGAGCCGGCGTTGAAATTTTTTCTTCTCCCTCGATCGACTTCTCAGAGATTCAGAGTTTTTTCTGCTCTTCTTTTAAGAGCGAAGAAGGAGAAGAAGAGGGAATGGATCTGGACCGTTGGATCTTGTTTATGATGGAGATCTGTGTTAGTTACAAACGCTGCTTTTTTTTTTATAATTGTGTAGTGGGAGCTGGACTGATTTATTTTGTTGAAAATTGGATAATATGGTGAATGAATATTTTGTACAATTCTTTCTATTTAGATATTTTTTTTTGTTTTGTGAATGGTTAATTGTTTGTGAATGATGACGGTGAATCGTTTGTATGAATGATTATTGTTGGATTAATTTTAGTAGACCTTCCAAACTTTATACATCCAACTTATTTTCCTCTTAACTTTGTAACTCATTATTATCCCACCCGAACTTCGATTGCTCCTTATAAGATCCTTGAACTGTTCGATCTCATCGTTTTCCCCTCCAGCAATTAAAAATGAAAATTGCGATTTAAGATTTTAAAAAAGCGATTAAAAATTTCTTTTTCCGTTAAACTTAAACTGAAATACTAATTTCATTTTAAACCAATCCCTTTTTGGTTATTAATATAAAAAACGTACAACTCAAATGAGAGTTCGTGGTTTCAGGAGATCTCGAGATATACAATAAAAGATTATTAATATCAATAATGCTTAGACAAAGCATATAAAGACTAAACACCATGGAGACAATCACATAGCGAATCAAAGATATATTAGCTGAAATGTATATTCAGGTTGAAAGGAGGCAATCTATATTATGCTTGTAATATCAACCACCAAGATTTTCAGCTTTGAAAGATGAATAAGAAAAGATACAATCAAAGATTCTTATCACTGACTCTTGAGTAATTCTACTAAGGAGCTAAATAAAATTGGTCAGGATGACATAAAGAAACATCTTGGGGCCTACAAAAGCACCCGGGAGATATACAACTAAGCAAGAAATATGATTAAAGATAAAAAAAAAAAATAGTTTATGATCAGAAGCTAGAAACATCTCTCATGTCTCTAATAAACATATCATTTTAATCTTATTCCTATACAAGTAGAACATACAAAAGTAATTGTTCTCATTGCAAAAAAATCATCACCGGTTAGAAAATCAATTTTTTATATCTACAACTATAAGAAATTGATACTTACTTAGTTAATCACTTTCAGAGTCAGAACCAGAGGAGTGATCAGACTGCTTGCCATCAATCTTGATGCCGAGATCAGACGAATCACCATCTCTCAGGTCATCACTCTCAAAATCAGAATCAGACGAATCACTATCTCTTAGATTATCACTCTCAAAATCTGAATCAGACGAATCATCATCTCTTAGATCATCATTCTCATTTAAATTTTTGGTTATTAATATTATTTAATTTTAATCGAAAAAGCAATTTTTAATCGCTTTTTAAAAATCTTCAATCGCAATTTCGTTTTTAATCGCTGGAGGGGAAAACGATGAGATCGAATAGTTCAAGGGGTCTTGTAAAGAGCAGTCGAAGTTCAGGTGTGATACTAATGAGTTAAAAAGTTCGTGGGGAAATAAGTTGGATGTATAAAGTTTGGAGGGTCTACTAAAGTTAACTCTTAATTGTTTTGTGTGAAATGATGAATGATTCATGTGAATGATGATTTATTTGTAATGATGAATGATTTGGTGAATAAACAAATATACTTACTTTTCAAATTACAAAAAAATCTATTTTTCATATTTAAAAACAAAAGTACTTATTTTCATATTAGAAACAAAAAGTACCCACTATACAAAAATACTTTTTATTTTGTAGAATATTTTTTTATTTTAAATTATAATGAACGATGTTTTGTAGATTAAAATCAAACCAAAATATTTTACAATATCCACAAATTTTAACTATATAAGTCTAAAATCCGAAGAATCAATGCACGACATACCAAAAGACAAAGATAGCTCTTAAAACAAATTAGAAAACACTAAAACATGTTAAACTTGTAAATGAAATCCAAATAAATTAAGTGACGAAACCAAAAATTTCCACAAGCAAGACAAAAAAACAAGACGAATCGCCATGATGACTCGCTAATTTTTTTTTATGAAATCCTACTAGAAGTTTTTACTTGAAATAAGTAAATTCTTAAATAAAAACTTTATGCTTCTATTAGGTGGCTAAACAAGATCTCGAACGAGAATCAAACAAAGATGATCGAAACCGTTGAAATTGTCGATGTCAAATATGTTGAGAATATATCGACAATAAAGGCGAAGGAGAAGGAAAGAACCAACCAACTCTCGACCGAAGCTGATGATTAGTTCTAATAAAGAAAGCTAAACAACCGTCTAAACGTTTCAACCATGATGGATAAAGGACTAATACAAAATAGGCCAATAAATTTAAAGACATAAGCCACAAACGGTGAGTAAATAGGATCCAAAAATCAGATGCAACCAAAAACGACATAGAATCCGAAACAAAATTAAAATATCAAAGCTAAACAACCTCATTCTAGAGCCTAACCACAAGACACAACCATAAACTCCCACAACTCTGAACACATATCCATATTCAGGTTTACACCTTCAATCGGAAGCACTAGAGGTCCCCACACGAGATTGAAGAACCATTATGTAGAATGATAAGGCTAAACTAAAAAGCATCAAAGAGACGTTACATGAAAAAACTAGACATAGACAAGGAGCGCCTAAGCTAAGGAGACACATCCAATAACTAGCATGAAAACATTAGAGAAGGGAAGTCATTACTAGAGGATAACCACAATTGATCTATTGGTTAGAAGTTGGCGACAAGCCCATAAACGATACATGTTGGCTTGAATACGCGATGTCTCGAAACTTTTCAACCATGAGAATTCTTTACATAACCTAACAACCCAAATCAGGAAAAAAACTAAGAAACAAACGAACAAAGCCATAAAAGAGAAAGGGTCGACACTGCATAAGTTGTCGGCCACCAGCTCCACGCTATAAATTCAAGTTTCATGATACCAATGCTTTTTAGAGATGAAAGGGAACTAGATTTTTTCTTGACTTACACCTTATTTTTTCAAATGAATTGATCTAATAAATCTTATTCCAATAAAGAATTTTTCATTTTTTATTATTTTTTTGTCATTTGAAACCCGCTTAATCTACATACAATGCATGGTAAAAAAAAATTCAACTATTAAACTTGTGAAGTTCACATGTTGAAAAGCAAAAAAAAAAACGAGATGACATTTAACAGTTGAAAACATTCAACTACGTTGAATTAAAAATTTGGATCCCATGATGACACGTGTCATCAAGGATTGGATGCAAAAATTTAAAGAATAATGGTATACGAATAATTGTAGGTGTTGTTTTTTTATTGATTTTAAAGATTTTTTATATCTTTTTTCCACCCAATTATTTAAGCTTAATTATTTATAATAAATTATTTTTTATATTTATAAATTTTATATCAAAATTCATAAAAAAATTTACTCTATAACTAGAAACTTGTTTCATTTGATTTGGGCACAGAGAAAAACCATCAATGGATCCTAACAATAATCATTTCAACACCCAAAATTATACTAATTACCTTTTTAACTAACCAAATCGCAATACTTATCAGTCTCAAAATCAATCTTCAACCCAACCTCCAAACATATCAAATTATGGTTTTCAACCAAATTTTTTCATGTCGTCGACTATTCCAAACTATCGTCCATATTATGGATTGATGCCTTATTTAATTCAACCGCTTCATTTTTCTTTTGCTCCATATGATAATAAAATCTTATCGAATGCTGGAGCAACTGAAATTCATGAATTTTCTACAAAGGTGACTCTTGGTGGCATAGACGATGTTCATGGAGCTACTTCGAATGTTGATAATTCAACTCGTCTTTGTCGAAAATCATACAATTGTATGAGAAAGTGTATCTTAGAACTCCAATTCGAGATGATCTGTAAATAATTTTGCATGTTAGTGAAATGTGTGGCTTCCCAAGGATGATTGGGAGTATTGACTTCATGCAATGGGAATGGAAAATTTGTCCTACAGTATGGAAATGTCAATTTACTCAAGGGGATAAGGGAACCACCACTGTTATTTTCGTAGGTGTTACATCTCATGATCATAAATTTTGGCATGTTTTTTTGGATGTCGTGACATAGTGAACGATATAAACGTTCGAGACCGTTCATCCGTGTTCGATGATGTTGAACATGGAAATACTCTAAGAGTGAACTTTTTTGAACCAATTTCATATGATATGGCTTACTATCTAGTTGACGGTATTTATCCTTCTTATCTAACTTTCATTAAATCAATTAGATTTCCTCAAAGTGAATCATACAAGTTATTTGCACAACGTCAAAAGGGATGTCGAAAGGACATTGAACATGAATTTGGAGTGTTATAGACTCGACTTAAAATCATTTGTGAACCTTCTCGCACATGGGACATAACCAATTTGGCTATCATCATAAGGTCTTGTATCTTATTGCATAATACGGTTGTTGAAGATGAAAGAGATACATATGCTCAACATTGGACTAATTATGATCAATTAGAAGCAACTGAGGCTAGTGCACCACAATCATTCTCGACTGAGGTGCTATTAGCATTTTCAAATCATGTGCGTGCTAGATATGAGGTGCGTGATTCAAATGTACATCATAAATTGCAAGCATATCTAGTGAAACACATATAGGTAGAATTTGGAATGTCTCGTGATTTAAAAAATCTAAAGTTTTTACTATATGCTTTTATATATCTGTTGTTTGGGAGTTTAATAAGTTGTTTTAATTAATTTATGTATGTTTTATTATGTTGTGTGTTTATTTTTTATTGTATTTCATCTAAGTTATTTTTTGTAGATTTATTATTTGAATAATAAAAATATCTATCTTGTATTTGTTATTAGCAAAATAATTTTAAAATAAAACAAGAAAGTAAAATTATTTGGGAAATTATTTAAAGTAAAATAATTTAAATGTTTTAGTTGAATTCTCTTTGATTATCGTTAATATTTAATCATAAATTATAAATGTAAAAAAGTATAAAATAAAAGTGAAGGAATAGAGTGTTGAATTTTATTAAAGAAAAGCATTGTAAAGTATAAAAGTTGAATTAATATGTGGAGTAGATAGATGATGATGTGAAAGATTAAAAGTGAGAAAGAGTGGGGAGAACGGTTTATTTGTGTCCGCATATATAATGAGTTGGAAAATTAGAGCACACACATATGGATCGTGCTGATTAATTTGTTTACTCTATAAAATTTAAATTTGCATACCCACACTTAAAAGTTTTTGCTAATAATTTCTTTGACCGTAACATCTTTAATTTCTCTATTAACGCATGTGACTCGGATGTTGAGGTAGAATTAGTGAAAAAACATGGATACTCACGTTTACAAATGATTTAAAATGTTGTCGTTTTTTTAAGAAAAATAATAGTTTTAAATAGAGAATGACGTCGTAGAATAGCCGACCTCGAATCACTTCTATTTAAAAAAAGACGTTGTTTTCTATTTGAAAATGTTAAGTTTATAAAAAAAACAACGACGTTTTAATTAGTTTGTACATGTGAGCATCCACATTTTGTCACTAAGTCCACCTTAGCTTCCGAGTCATCCACGTTAACAGATAAGTTAACACCGTAACGGTCAAAGGACTTATAAGCATAGACTTTTAAGTGTGGGTATGTAAATTTAATTCTAAAAAGCAAAAAAATTAATCAGCACGGTCCATATGTGTGTGCTCTAATTTCCTAACTCATTATATGTGCATGCATTAATAACTCGTTCTCCCGAAATAGTGTGTTGAATTGTTTTTTGCATTGTAGATAGTCTTAAGGGAAATTGAATCTAATGCATAAGACACTTAGACCATCTTTATTGGTTAAAACCTCAACAAAAGTATCTCTCAATATAATAATAATTATTTATAATTATAATTTTATTTTTAAATATTTTTTTAATGAAAAGTTTATTTGAACCTAGGGGTGGGCGTTCGGTTTTTGGTTCGGGTTTGGTTCGGATAATTCAGATTTTGGATAATTCAGATAGGGACATATAGGAACCGTTCGGGTTATTTAAAAATTCGGTTCGGATTCGGTTCGGATTCAGTTCGGATCCATTCGGGTTCGGATCGATTTTTCATTTTTATTAGGATCCGAAATGGAACCAAAACTCCAAAATATTCATAAAAAATTCCAAATTATCCGAACAACTTAGCTAAAATCCAAGTTAATCGAATCAAAAATCCAAAATATCGGACAAAAACTCATAAATATCCTAGTTACCTTACTAAAATCCTAGTTTTTCTACCTAAATTCCTAACTATTCGATCAAAATTACATATATAGTCATATATACTATATACAATTTTTTGTTATATTTTTTGGTTTCGGTTCGGGTTCGGATTCGGGTTCGGATTCGGTTTTTTGGATTGAGATATATAGGAACCGTTCGGATTCTTTGGAAGAAATTTTCGGTTTCAGTTTTGGTTTTTTCGATTTTGGTTTATATGTCCAACCATATTTTAACCCATGAAAATCTTAGACATGTAAGAAATCCTTTTAGAAGTGGTTCTAAAACCTCATAAACTATAGCTGATTGTAGTGTCTCTCTTTTACTTTTTTAATATTTATTAATATTATATGTTAAAAAAACTCTTAACAACCCATTATTGAAGATGCTCTTAATGGGACCAATACCACCACTTCTTTATTGTAAATGGTAAAATTTAATCATTGGATAGATAAAAAATGAGAAAAACCCACAAACATTAACATTAGTAAATGTGGATATTGGATTAATGATTTGAATTTAATTTTGTTAGATTTATTATATAGTGTTAGTGAATAGTTGGTTTTAATTTTGATTTTAAATTAAGATTGTTAATTCTTGTAATTGAAATTCATTTGTTAGTAAAATTTGAAATTTAATATTAATTACTCAAGACTTTAAATCAACTTTTAAAATCTTCATATTTTATTTCATATGAAATTACTTGCTTTCAAATTTTATTAACAAATTTATCAATTCAAAATCAAAGATAAATTGTGGAGATTTCTTTGATGAGTTTTATAAAAAAATTAAAATAGTTGCAAATAAATGATGTAAACATTTAAAATTTCGATAATTATAATTAAAAAAGCAGTTCAGTTTAAATCATTCATTGAATACCATATAAGATGGATGAATGGTTTTGTAAAGGCACATTAGGCACAATATTTTAACTAGAGCTAGGCATATAATATGGATCCGTACAAAAAAAACCCGAAATGATCCAAATCGGGTATGGCACAAAATCGGAATGGATCCTATTCTCACATATTTCAGATTTTGGGTTCCGAACCGATCCAAAAGAATTTAGGATAACCTGAATTAATCGATTCTATTGTAAAAAGATAAAAGTGTAACCCTAAGTCCCTAACCGAATTAAACTTACCTCACCGCCATCGTAATTTCCTTTACATGTTCCCAAATTTTTTGTCGATTAAGTTTCTCTCCTTCTTAATTGCAATTTGCAACTATGGAATCAGAGTATCATGACTATGTGTAATCGATTGATAATTCGTAATTTAATCTGGAGATATCAAATATCAGTCATTTGTGCGAGTTTGTTAAGAGCAGAGTATAGGAGTATAAATCGATTTTGCCAAAAAATGAATGGTCAGACTGATTATGTGTTCATTATTTCACAAAACAGCAAAAACATTGTGTTCTAAGTTCTAACTTGTTATGTTATGTATATCAGTTGTGTGAGTTTGACATTATTGTTTTTGTGTGATTATTGTCTGATTTTGTGTAGTTATGTAATATTTTAAACATGTTATATTTTGAATTATGAAACTTTTGTTACTTTCCGCTAATGGATTCATCTCCATATGCAGAAGATGATTTGGACAAAAATGATGATGATAGAGAAGAATAAGCCGGTAAGTGGAAACAAAAGGAAAAATGTATATGGGGATAGTTCAATTCCAAAGAAGAGTAAATAGAAGAAGAATTCGAGTAGCACAAGGTCTTGGGTATGGCAACATTTCACACGCCTACCAGATAACAAGAACAAGTGAAAATGTCTATATTGTCAAAGAGAGATGGATTGTGCTACATACAATGGGACCACCTATTTGAAGAAGCATTTAGGAATCTGGAAAGAATACCAAGCATGGAATGAATCTCAAAAGCAGCCACAGAATGTGTCGCAACCTGATGGAGAAGGGGGTAATCTTAGACTGTCAAGGGTTGCAGAAAGTGTTTTTAGAGAAGCTGCTAACGAGATGATTGTGCTTGGGGAATTGCCTTTTTCTTTCATAGAAAGTCTGGCTTTCAAACATTTTTTCACTAAGGTGAAATTGTACAAGCCACATTCAAGGAGAACATGCACTGTGAATGTAGCAGAGATCTATGCTAGGAGAAGGGTTGCTATGATGAAGGTTATCAACTCCAATAACCAGAGGGTTTTCCTTACAACTGACATATGGGTTCCTCCTACAACTGGAGTTGTTATATGGTAATCACTGCACACTTTATAGATGCAAGTTGGCGTTTAAGGAAGCTTGTTATTGGTTTCAAGCACATATGTGATCACAAAGGTAACATTATATATGTTGTCCTTCTTTAATATTTGTTTTAATGGGGTATTAAGAAGATATTCACAATCACAGTTGATAATGCTACTGCAAACACTAATGCTTTAAAGAAATTTAAGAGTGAATATAGTTTGCAAGGAAGTGATTCTATGGTGTTAGGTGGTGAATAAATGCATTTGCGTTGTTTTGCTCGTATAATTAACTTGGTTGCGAGATATGGATTACATGCAATGTATAGTAGTGTGGTTGCTATTAGGAATGCTGTGAATGATGTCATATCTTCATCAAGCAGGTTGGATTCTTTTGTTAAAAAAGTGAAATCAGGAAAAATGTCAAGAGGGAGTCTGCCTTTGGATTGTAAAACAAGGTGGAACTCTACTTACCTTATGCTAACTAGAGCAATAAAGTTTAAAGCGGCATTTAATATGATGGAAGCTAAGGATAAACTCTACAATGATTACTTTATAGAAAAAGTGTATGATAAAAAGAGGATTGGACCACCTAGTTCACACGATTGGGATGAATGTGAGAGGTTAGTCAAGTTTTTGGTTATTTTTTATTATTCTACTCTAGTGGTTTATGCTTCTACTAGTGTCAACTCGTACAAGTGTTATGCTCAGAAAGTGACAATTCAGAGAAATATGGATACTTTATGTAATAGTGATGATGGAAAACTGAAAGTTAAGGCAATGTTAACGAGAGACGAGTTTGATAAGTATTGGGGTGGGTTGAAGCAAATAAATAGGCTTATGATTATTGCAAGTAATTTTGATCCTAGGAACAAAATGAAATTTGCATATCTTTGTTTTGATAAGTTATATGGGAAAGATAGTGATGAAGCCAAAGAATTCTCTAGCTCGGTGAAAAATGTTTTGACCAAACTCTTTGATGAGTATAACATAGTTGATAACAGATATGGTCCATTTGGAAATCAATTTGGTGGAAGCACATCCTCTCAGTCTCAGTCACAATCACAAAATGATCATTTGTCAGGTGATATGTTTGATAGGGTAGATTAGACAATGATCTTGAATACGAAAGAATGAATTTTGTGTACAAAGAATTGGTAGATGAGATAGGGTCGGAAGATGAAAGTTATGAGTTGGACCTATATTTGAAAAAGAAAGTTAAAAATCCAAAGCCTAGTCCTCTTGGAGTACCATTTGATGTATTAGGATGGTGGAAGAAGCATGGTTTTAAGTATCATATTTTGGCTGCAATAGCCAAAGATGTGCTTGCAATGCAAGTTTCTTTTGTGGAATCCGAATCCGCCTTTAGCAATATTAATAGGATTTTAGACCCATGTAGGAGTTCCTTAACACATTACATAATTGAAGTCTTAATGTGCACCGAGCAATGATTTAAATGTGAAATTCACATTAATGAAAAGGAAACTGTAACCAATCAACAATTATTGGAAAATATTGAGTTGGAGATGAACTCCAAAGAGGTATTTTCTAATTATATCTCATTCATAAATTGTTACAAATTATAGTATCATACTAACCACTAACTATTATATATTGATTTTAGAGTTTGAAGTTCAATGAAATCTTTGAAGCCGAGGTTTTGTGATAAAGGTTTTGTACCTTTTTCTTTGATTGTGTATTTGCTTGAGTATGTGAAAATGTGAATCTTTGATTGTATATTTGTGTTGAGTAACAGTATGAAATTTGAATCATTTTATGAAGTGTTGCAGGTTTCAATGGAAATTTGACTACTTGAGGATGAGGCTGCTTGTGTGAGCTTGAAGTTGGAGTCTTGGAAGTTGGTGCTTGGTGGCTTGGTGCATTATGCATTGTTTTTCTTAGTTGAACTTGGATGAACTTTTTTTCATTATTGCCTTGATATTGGAAAAACGCTCTAGGCTATACTTACATGCTTTATATATATATTTTATGGTTTTTAGGCTATTTGACAAATATTTATGTTATATTTTGAAGTTTGATTTTGTTTGGTAACTTTGGTTTATGAAAATTGTTTATGGTTTTCACTGAAATTTCTGAATTTTTACAGGTATTTTCGGGTTTTGCAGGTGATTTTTGGGTTTTTCGGGTTTTCTCAGATCCAAAACCCAAATTATACCGAAACCTAAAGAAACCTGAAAAAATTCGGATAGACCTTAGATTTTTTGTTAAAAAAAATGGAATCGACGCGAACCCGAAAAAATCTGAACTGATCCGATCCAAAATTTGTCTGATTCCTTATCGGTTCTGATATGGCCCAACCCGAAACCCGAACTAACATACCGAATCTGATCCGAAACCCGAATGTCCAACCTTAGTTTTAACCACACATACAAAAAAAGATTAGGCACAATGTCTTGATACTCGATGCTCCGTTTCAAGTTATTGTGTTTATGATGGCATAACCGGTTCATGCGAGAACAAAAATTCATTTGGCTTCAACAAATGTTGGATGATTTTTTAACAAGCAAAAAATGTTGGATGATCTTGATGTAAAGGTACAAATCATGCCAAGATTTTCTATAACAATAAATTAAACACTGCCAAATAATGGGCCCAGATGCATTAAGGGTCCACCATTATAAATAAAAGAATACATTATTGATTATTGGTTAGGAATTAGGATACAGTGGTGAGCAAATCACGTCCGTTCACTTAAAATCATCCGATATATGCCA
The DNA here is from genome assembly GCA_900406425.1 of Iberis pinnata. Lineage (NCBI taxonomy): Eukaryota > Viridiplantae > Streptophyta > Magnoliopsida > Brassicales > Brassicaceae > Iberis > Iberis pinnata. The sequence goes on from OVBE01001705.1 coordinate 28,320, forward strand.
TGTCATCAATCCCTGTGATAACAAAAGTAACCAATGAAAGCAAGCACAAGCCTCTATATAATAAAATCTTCATCACCAACATCCTTCAAAATCATCAAACGCATCTTTACATTGACCAGTCAAAATTTATTACTTTTCTTACTCTCATCTCTAAACTCATCAATGGCTCCAAAGGCGGCAGAGAAGAAACCGGCAGAGAAGAAGCCAGCAGAGAAAGCTCCGGCAGAGAAGAGGCCAAAGGCAGAGAAGAAGATCTCGAAGGAAGGTGGAAGTGATAAGAAGAAGAAGAAGTCGAAGAAGAGCATCGAAACCTACAAGATCTACATCTTCAAGGTACTGAAACAGGTTCATCCAGATATCGGAATCTCGGGAAAAGCGATGGGGATAATGAACAGTTTCATCAACGACATCTTCGAGAAACTCGCTCAAGAGTCATCGCGTTTGGCTAGATACAACAAGAAGCCAACTATTACATCTCGGGAAATTCAAACGGCGGTTAGACTTGTATTGCCTGGAGAGCTCGCGAAGCATGCTGTTTCTGAAGGCACCAAGGCTGTTACCAAATTCACAAGCTCTTAGGGTTTTTTTATTTCTCTTGATCAAATGTTCTGAATTGTCTCTGGTTAGTGAGATGATTGAATTTGTAGGTTTCTGTGTTAATGAATATCGTTTTCCATTCAAATCTGAACAGTCTTAGTTTTAAGGCTTATATGAGATTGACAAATCAATATCAGAAAATGTAATGTTGAATCTCTGCGTTTGAATATTGAACCGTCTCTCTCTATCACTTTCTTTAAAATAATCTCACTACTTTTGATTCTTACCTGACGATACTCTGATTAACAGGTTTCGTTTAAATAAGCATTGTTCAATTGGCATAGGTTTTCTTTTGAGATATTTGTGACTTACCCTTTAGTCTTTAGTTTGAGAGTTGATTTTGGCTGTGACATATCTATGAAGGGTTATTTGATATGACCAATGGAGATAAATGACCCATGTTGATGAATGGTAAGATTCCATGGCATAATCCGACCGGTATTCATTCACTTCACAAATACTCAGTAAGAAGGCGATAAAGAGTGAGATTGGGATAGAGTAAAAAGCAATTGGAAATGGTTGAATCTGATGGTCTAAACTCAACAAATGATGACACAAGTGGGTTTATGTAGTAACAATGCATCAAACTCAATAAATTATGATATTCGTTATTAATCCTACTTAAAACCCAAAGAGAAGGAGCACACGTGATTCAGTAGAAGATTTTCATGAGAAATTCGAATCAGCTCTAACTCATTTGAATTTGATATCGACCCACGCATTAAGCATTTTCCTCACTCACTAATCTGAATCCCCACCTGGCATTACATGTTCGTCAATTCCAAGTCGAATATGTGGCCGACGCAGCCAGGATGGCCAGATTACACGAGCAATACATGTATGTTTCTCCCAACCGGCAGTACATAGCTCCTTTCAATCCCTCTAACAACACCAAATACTCAACCACTCCAAACTCCTCTACCATTACTCATATTACCAACACCAAACACCTCCAAATATCCATTCCAAAATCCTAAACATTATCTCGATAGTTCCAAAAATACCACAAAAATGTTTTTGTTCCAAAAATATCATAAAATTTGAAATAGGTTTAAAACTTCAAATTTATATTTTAAAACTCCAAAACCTTAACCCACCTCCTTCAAAACTAAACCCTAAACTTTATTTAGTGAATCCAACAACATTTGAATACGAACATATCTTGCTTCTCTATTTAAATCTAATTCATATCAATCCTTCTGCTACAAACTCTTTCCATAAATATATAACCTTCATATTGTCAATTTATTTCTAGGAGGAGATTAGTTTTCCACATTTACTGGATTACAATGGTGATGTGAATAAGGTCGATTTTCAATCCATATCTAAAGGCAATGGGAAAGGCAAAAAAAGAAGACTTTGGCCATTCAGCAAACAAAATAGTTGCCAGTGTTGGTCCAACGTTTTCGGATGTCCTATACAAATTAGACAAATGTGCCTTTTATATATATGTAACAATTTTTTTAATAAATTAATTTGTCATTTATGGTTCAAAGATTGAAATGAAAAAATAAAAAAATATTTAACTAAGATATATTAAAATTGATTTAACATATTAGAATCTCTAACGAATATTATTTCTACAAAAATCTATAATTTATGGTTCTAATGATATAGATTTTTAAAATTTCAACAAATTCCTCTTTATTTCAACATAAATGTTTTTTTATTTCAAGAAAAATGCTCCTTTATTTCAAGAAAAATGCTTTTTTATCTTAACAAAAATGTATTTTTGATGTTAATGTCCTAATCGGTGGCTTCACTTGATTATGCTCTAGACTAGTATGATAGTTGCACAGTTTTGCTTTGTCATCAAAAAACCTACGCGTGTCAATATAAAGTTGAGTCTCACTCACTCCAATGCGAACTATATACATTTTGTGTTTTATCCGTAAGGAACATATATATGATCTTTATTTCATCCGTTTAAATTATCAAATGCGTTCCTACGATGAACTTATATAATTTCAAAATTTTCAGTCAAATCTTTATCTCCTTAGATTTGTTTTTCATGTGATAATATCAACTTGAAAGTGGTTGGAAAAATAAATAATTATTTGAAAGTGAAGATGAAGATTAAGATGTATTTTAGAGTTATACATGTATATAATAAAGTTTTATGATCATTTTTAAATAAATCAAGTATTATATGGTCATTTTTGTAATAAAGTAAAGATTTGAGGTATAAATGTTAAAAAAACGGTTAAAATCTTCAATATAAATCTGCTAGAAAATGATTTTTATATTATTGGTATTTATGAAGTCTTAAATGGATAGTAAACATATACACACAAAGAAAAAAAATGAAAAGCGAGAAAAATAAAATAGACAAGATGTTAGTGAAACACTCTTTGATAGTAAATCTTTAATATCTTACATCTAATAGAGAATGAGGTTAAATACCGCTATAAGTATAACAAATGGTTTTAAAGAAAACGATAAAAAAATTCCAATGCATACATATTTATCAATAATTTATCCTTATTTCATCACTAAGGATTTAGTACAATCTGACGATGATACATTTTAATAAATTTATACTTATAACCATAATATTCGATCAAATTCAAAGATGAATTTTAATGGAAATTATTATTTCAGTTATAGTATAACTAAACTATTAAAATCTTGCAAAGCACTCGTGCCAGTAAAACTCTAGTATTTATAATAGCAAAGTTTCCTCTCTATCTAAATATCCACCTAAACAATTTTAGCATTAAAATTTATTTAAATATTCATTTAATCACTCTTATTTATTCATATATATCGAGTTATTTTTTCTTTTCGAATAATATAAGCAAAAAAAGCAAAATATAAGTAAAATAAATGATAATAAATTTGTAACATGATATAATTAGTTTTATAAACACTACAAATATATATATATATATATATATATATTTAATGATATTATAACATTAGTTAAATCATATATATATATATATATATATTTATGGAGTTTTTTTNAGTTTTTTTTCATCTTATGATATCAACCTCTTGGTTGTTGATATATAGACATAGTACGAACCGTACACGACTGGATTTCGACGAATCTAGGGTTCGTACTTGGCTATGATTTCTGAGTTCAAATTTGAAATCTATGACGAGGAACGAGAGAAACCTCTAAAATTTTGTATGTTCGTCTATTATTTTGTGAGTAATGTTGATTGGGTTATGTAGGTTTTTGGTTTGGTGTGTTGGTTTGAGTATTTGGTACGATGGTGGTTTGATGATTAAAAAAATTTCGTTTAGGGGGAGGGGAGAGAAGACACGTGTCACGTTTATAGGACATTGGTTGGAAGAAACTGTACTATATTAGATAAGATTGTGGAATTTTTTTCATCTTAAGGGTCAACCTCATAAAAAATAAATAAATGACTTAATTGATTTATATTCTATTTTTTAGTTGATAAAAAATATTAAATGACTTAACTAACTTATCTATAATCTATAGCTAGCAATCAATGTTTAAGTGTTCATAAGCGTGATACATATGTGATCAGAAGATAGGTGATCCGTGATTGTCTATAAGGTGATACCTAAGATAATTATCAGGGTTAAATACCATTTACATTAGTTAATACACGCTTAGTGCTTCTGAACTTGTTAGGTGATTAAAATATAATTGGATTACTTAAAATAATGATTATCATCGTACATCTTCTAATTGTAGATTTTACCTTATAGATATGTTGCTTACCTACCAGTCTATATCAACCACTGATCACTAGTATCGACTATGTTAATAAATCGTTGATCCATGAAATAAAACAAGTATTGTAGAAAAACAATTACTTTAATAACATTGTGAGATAGCATTATACATGTCTTTTGGAAAATATTATTCTCCAAGCATGCATAACATCTACATTTACATTTTCATAATCATCTTTCATGTGTTAACCGGTTTGAACACCGTTCTTTCCGATTATGCAATATCATTCGACAAGTTGAATCCCCGCACTTTAGTAACTTAGCAGACGGGTTTTGCGGCGGTGTGCCTCGTACCTATTGCCTTCTTCGAGAGATACATTCTTCTTTTCTTTTCTTTTTTAAATCTTTTGATAAAAATAAATTCAAAACTATTGTCTCATTCCTCTTTGTTGTTTGAATCAGGAACATCAAACCATCGATGACCTTTAAAATAATTTTTCTCATATTATTCATGACTCTTTTTTAAGTAAGTTTTTTGTCTGTTCTCTCTCGTTTATTTTTGTACATAATATAAAAAATTATTTCGGTTTCTATATTGATATATTTTGTTTTCTTCCGTGGATTGTTTTCTGTTCTTAAAGTGAATATTTTACAGAACTTGTGCCTTTTTCATATATAACAATTTGTGTTACAAAAAAAAAATTGATGAAATGGTTTATTTTTGTATATAATATAAGTGATGTATTTTTTTCTCGTTAATTTTTCTATATAATATAAAAATTAGTTCTGTTTCTTTATTGATATATTTTGTTTTCTCCCGTGGATTGTTTTTTGTTTTTAAAGTGAATATTTTACAGAACTTGTGCATTTTTCATATATAACAATTTGTGTTACAACACTTGAAAATGACAAAGCTATACATCATAAAATTATTCTAACTAGAAATTAATATATGAATGAACATTCTGAAATAAAGTTATTTATGTTAGTTTCATATTTGTTCAATACCTTAACTTCATTAATACAAGTAGTTAATTTTAGCTATTGTTCTTGTTTTAAAATAAAGTTTTATGTATTGCATGTACAAGCCTTTAGCGAAGCTCAACCTATTCTACACGGGTATGAGTTTCACTAATGCTCCTTTGGCAGCATCAATCTGGAATTTAGCTCCGGAAATTACGTTTATTTTGATGTACATTTTCAAACAAGAAGAATATGCTTTCAACAGTCTCCGTGGGAAAGCAAGAGTAGCTGGAACTTTTGTGGCTGTTGTCGGAGGTCTATTGTTAATACTCTATAAAAGTAAGGTGATTCTATCACCCAACAGAAAAAGTAACCATGAGAGATACAACCACTGGATACTAATTTGACAAGTGGAGCTCTAATAGTTTTAACGAATCATGTGTTCTGGTCAATTGCACAATTTTTTATGGTTAGACTTTTTATATAATCTATATATATTACTGTAAAAATATTAGTCACATTTTTCTTATTATTTGGTTTGTTATTTTTTGCAGAACAAATTAGTAACACTATACTTAGAAAAAAATTCTATACTCATGATCATGTCCGTATTTGGCATGATCAAGTCGACTATTACGACACTCATTTGGGACAAGAAGATTTCAATTTGGAATCCCAAGCCTCTCATTAATGTTGTGGCTCCTCTATATGGGATTAGTACAATTAAATTTTAGTGTCTCTAAATTGTCTTAATAATTATTATTTTTAATTCAAAATGGCCTAACACAATATGATTTTCTAGAGATTTTTTTTAATGTTTGAGTATTTTGTTTCCCGTTGGATGGAAAATTTGAGAGGCCCACACGTTATGCCAATGTTCGATCCAATTAGGGTCATCGTGACCCTGTTGGATTTTTCAATCCGAAGAAGTTTTTTCGGGGAGGTAATATATTAGTCTATATATTTAAAGATTTATCTTTATTTCATCGCTAAGAATTTCGTACAACATGACAGATGATACATTTTAATAAATTTATGCTTCTAACCATAATATTCAGTTAAATTCAGAGATTGTATTTCAATGGAAATTATTATTTCAGTTATAGTATAACTAAACTATTAAAATCTTACCTAGAAAAATTCTAGTATTTATAATAGCAAAGTTTTTCTATTTACCTAGAAAATTTTAACATTAAAATCTATTTAAATATTCATTTAATCACTCATACTCACATATATATATATATATATA
>OVBE01001706.1:0-34778 GCA_900406425.1 Iberis pinnata
ATTCATGTCGACTAACTCAAATTATTTTGACCTCGTCCAGAAATATTGACTTTCCACAGACTGGTTTAACAGCAGTTGAAGAGATAACCGTCAAAAAAATCATTGTCAAAGCAAAACAGACAAAGAAGGAGAGAACTGCCGGCGATTAATCGATGAAAAGGAACGAGTGGATCGAAATCGCCATAACCGCTTTCTAGAGAGAGAAAATACCATTGACAATATATATTTTTGTTTTGCATTATGACATTTATATAACTTAGATTAATATTTGTTAATAACTAATATGTAAAATTATAATTTCATAATAATAAAAGAGTAATCACAATAAATTTATATATTAAAATTAAAATAATAAGTTGGTATATAAAAATAATTTTTTAAATAAAATTCGAATATTTTTCTTGTTTTACTTTAGAAGTTTGATATTATTCTCCACTAAGAAAAGAAAAGGGACATAGGGTTAAGAGTAGGGTGAGTAGCGGCTAGCTAGGTGTATGTCAAATCGTTGCATGCCTAATATTTCCAAAATGGTTTCTTTTCCACTTTGATGCTTTGGTCAATAACATGATCAAGGATGCAGTACTTTTGTCTCGACGATCTTGTTTAAGGTTTGTCCGTTTTCTTAAATTCCTAGTAAATGAGATGAAACACAAAACCTCTTTCCTTTCTAGTAAACTCGGCAATGGTCAAAAGTTTGATTTCTGTTAAATGGGAAATTATTAAATTATTATTTTCGATCGGTTAAAGATGGTGTAATGTTTAAGCCTATTAAAATACTTGGTAAAAAAATATTGGACGATTTTATTAACTCTATGAAAACTCGATCCCAACTTTCTTTAATAATGAGAAAAAGATTTGAAATGTTAGTCAAGAAAAAAAGAATATATATATATATATATATATATATCTTAATTATATTAAAAGAAAAGCATTTTAAATCTATATGGCAACATCACATTTTTTGAATTTTAAAATTTATTTTAGAGTCTAACGTGGCAGTTCCACAATTTTTTGAATTTTTGAATTTATTTTTCTAGCTTTTAAATTTTGATGCATTTAATCTAGTTTTTTCATCTTTAGTTGATAATTTTAGCAACCGTTATCTCAAATAAAGTAATTAAATCTCCACTTATATTATATCTATTTGTATTTTTGCTCTCTATTTTTATTATTTCTTATTTTAATTTTGATAATAAAACTATATAATGTAAAACTAACAATAACTGTTTTTCTATCTATGTTATGATTTAAATTTTTAAAGTTATACATATATTACTCCATCTAGTTAAAAAGTAGAATTGTGTATAAAAAATTTCACATCGTACGCAAAATTTAATAATAAACTAAACCATATTATGAATACATTAAAATAATTATAATATTTGAAATTTTGATTTATAGACATCTAACTTAAATTTTGTGTTTGGTTTAATTTCAATTTTTAGTTAAATTGATTAATTAAAATAAATATAAAAAATGGAATATTTTAAGGTAAATTTTAAATATAATAAATATTCATACAAAATTTAAAAATATCGTAATATTCTAATTTGATTTTTTTAAAATATTCATGAAATACTTAGAATAATTTTATTAGCAAATGGTAACGTGCTATAAAATTGGTCTTGCTTATTTCGAGTTTCGCCTTTTTTTCATTCACATATTTAGTTCAATGTTTTTACATAATCGCATTGTTTAATGGCAAAAAAGACCACATTGTCATTTTTAAAAGAAGAATATTTTTGCTGGAGAGTCTTATTTAGTTCAAACTCGTGCATGAAACTTATCGAAGATTTTTATTGAAAGTTTATGTGTCGTAAAAGTCAATTCTAGCTATTGCGTTTTCCTCTCTTATTTTTTCTCTCACCGACATTTTCTCTAGAGTCTCATCCAACGAGAGAAGAGCGGCAGAGATCAACATCGTATTCTTCTGATATTCTCTCGTGCGCCGCAATGGATACTTTCGGCATAAGCGTCAGCTCCAATAGCCTTCCTTCATGCGGCTGTCGACGGGTGCGAGCTCCGGTGTCTTCTCGAAAGTGCCTTAGGATCACCGGCGACGATCGGTTGCCCAAAAATGGAAGACTCCTCCCCTCTTGCTCCCGGCAGCGCTGTGGCCTCTATTCCCTTTGGCCTCGGTGTAAGCAGAGTATGTCCTGGTCATGATCTCTTCTTCCTCCAACGGCAGCTCTTCCTATTTTTCTCTCAGAAACTTCTTCTATCTCCTTCTATGTTTGGGGGTCCTAGCCACCTCTTTATTTCTGCTTTGAAGTTTCGACAGCATATCTATCTTTAGATCTTGTTCTTGGTGAGATTTTTTCTCTTGTTTTCTTCTCTTCGCATATACGATCTTCTCCTAGGCGCATATGGGACCCTTTCCAGCCTGGTCAACCAGCTTAGGCAGTCCTTGGTGGTCAGTCACCTCAGATGGTCCTCCGACAGTAAGGATTGGCGACAGAGGGTGCATCAAAGCTAATCAGTCCATAGTGGTTTTGAGGAAGGTTGGCACGTGGTCCCTAGAGTGGCACATCACCGATTTAATAGTCATCATAAGCAGATAACGGTGGTTGAGTAAAGAAGTGGCTGCCGACGGATTATAATTAGAGTTAGATCTAAATCTTCTGTTTTTTGAGTTTTTAGGTTTAGAATTCCCGGATTTTGGATTTAAACTCAGTTTTTGTTGGATTTTTGAATTTTTTTCTTTAATTAGAGAATAATCATTATCGACTTTTTCTCAGTGAATATGATGTTTGCTAAAAGAAAGGAAAAAATGTTGCTTTGTAAGAATTCTTTTAGTTCATTAGAAACAATGTAGTGGTTCATAGTTGTATAATTTTTTTTTTTAAAATAGCAGTCATAAATTTAAATACTTACAAAATGTATAATAAATTTATAGTAGATTTCACGTAAAAATTTAAATGATCTTTGTTGTGAAATTGCCTAAGATTTTAGGTTAGAAAAAAGAGAGAAATGAATTGAGGCAAATTTGCGCTTTAAGGTTTTATTATTGATCAAAGTGTTAATCTTTACTATTAACTAAAGCCCCTTATATAATGCCCCAAAACTCGATCCCATTAAGAAAACCTAGAAAATTTCCTTTTCGTAAAATAGACCACGGTAGACCGACGCCAATTCTATTGGGCCCTTTAATATTTTATGTCATATTTATAACAAACTTCACCTTAACATAAAAACAATTCCTACAAATCCATAGTTGCACACTTATCTAGTTTCAGGGGGCATCCTGCTTCTTTTAGCAGCGTAAAGCTTGGAATATGTCCAAACAATGCTTGAACTTCTCCCTTGTGACTAGTTTGGTTAACATGTCAGCTGCATTCTCCGATGTATTCACTTTTTCTAGTAAAACTTCACCTTGAGCTGAAAGTTCTCTGATTTTGTGAAACTTGATGTGCTTTTTTCTTACATGATACACCTAATTTTTCGCCAAAAATAATATACTTTGACTATCATAATATAGCTGAACACAACATTGCTCCACACTCAACTCTTTGTGCGAAAATTTATAGCAGTCTTCCTAATAAATTTTGTTTATGATCGGTTGTGATAGTTTGAGAGAAAAGTTGTTATAGTTTAGTGGTAATGGTAATGTCTACTAACTCATTTCATCGTGTGGAGTTCAATTCACTTCTTTTTTTCGTTTAAAGTATTTGGCCAATTGAACTGCCTAATATGTCCAGTTAGTAGTGCTTTATGTTTTGAGATGTAAATATATTTGAATTGAAAAATCTTATATTTTATTATATAAAACAAAATGTGTCAAAATTAGAACTCAGTAAATTGTAACTTGTGCCGTATTTAACTTATATCTCGACAAATGTCAAATATTTTTAAAAATATAGCATGAAAATAATTAAAAATTAACATATCATTACTAAAATTTTCCAATATAAATTTATCAAAATTTTCAAACGTTTTAAAGAGATACAATATACATAAAGAAGATACATAAAAAATGAAGAAAATGATAAACGTAGGTAAGAAAAAGAATTATTTATATTACAAGTTCATTAAAAAAAAGAAGCACATAAAAAATGAAAAAGAAAAATGTACAATTCACAAAAATATATGATAAACGCACCTAAGAACAATAATCATATATATTACAAGTTAATAAAAAAAAGAAGAAAGAAAAAGAAAAAATTTAGGGGGGGGGTATATTAATATAGTTCCTTCAAAATTTAATACATGTCACATTCATATTATATATATTATATTTTCGATATACATATACATAAATATTTTGCAATAAAAATAAAATATTTTACTTTATTAAATACATAATTATAATTTAAATATATAATTATAATTATGACACGTATTAGTCTTAATTCAAATTATGACACATGTCAAACATTTTAGAAAAATAACATATTTTTAATTTCAATTTTTCATGTATTATAAAATAAAAACTTTAAAGAGTTAAATAAGTAAATATAATATTAGTATGAAAATTAATAAGTAAATTATAAAAAAAGAAAAAAATCAGCAAAAAAATATTAAAAAGAAGAACTAATTATCTATATATATATATATATATATTATTAAATTATAATATATTTAATATGAATGTGATATGTATCAAATTTAACTTAGATAATGAAAAAATAATGTTAAAATATTCTTCGTAATTTTCTTTCTCAAAATTTTTTTGTATAATAAAATCGAAGATCGTAATATTTTTTTTGTCGTCTGATAAACAAATTTTTTTTAGGTAAACGAAGCATAAAAAAAGGATATCAAAGAATTTAATGAACAAAGGATAAAATATTTTTTCGTCTGAATAGTTAAACATGTTAATGTAAAATTAGAAGAAAAATTTTAATAGATAAAAAGGAAAACATAGTAAAAATGCAAATATTTTTAAAAGAAAATTTTCTTACATCAAAAAAAATATATAGAATTTCAAGTGAGAACAAACTTTTTAAAACCTTTAGAAAAGTATTTCAAATTTTCAAAATAATATGAATCAATTTTGTATATTTTAATTATTGCTTTAAAATATAGCAAAAAACGAGTTTTAAAATAAATTAATTATCTAAAAATTTAATAATACATATTAAAATTTTTATAATAAAAATATTTGTTTTCTCCGCATATTATGCAGACACTTATCAAATATGAAATAAAATATAGTTGGTATATATATATATATATATATATATATATCATGCATTCGGACACGAGGGGTAGAAGATGTTGACATTGAAGGCTCAAATGAAGACAAGAATAATGGGAAATTAGGCATTATTCTCAACTTTGGGACTATGCTTGTCTGAAGTTGAAAAAGCCACCAAATGTGCCCATTTGTGAACTTTTTAAAAAGACAGATAGTATTATTTTATCTAATACCCAACATAATGTTCCACTATGAAGGAGACATCTCCCCTTATCTACCTCTTTAATACTTGTTGTTTGGTAAATTAGTCGTAAATGAAGTACAATTTTGTTAAAAAAAAGTTTAACAAAAGTAAATATGAATTGTAGAAGCATCATATAATGATACTAATGATGCTGTCTTTTACTTCCTTAAGAAAACTCACCTATTAGATATAACTAATAAATGGCCATATTGCTCTTCTTTTCCTTTTTTTTTTTATTATATCTATTTTTTGCACATTGAAATACATATTGGTGTTGAGTGGATATCACTATTTGACACACACAAAAAAGAATCATGAAGGAGAGCACCAGCTAAAGAGAATCTGTTTTTGAAAGTATGCGAAGTATAACAAATATCTTTTCCTCTCTTTTGATAAACCAAGTAACCACATCCTAAACAATTGTTCGAGTGGGCCAGTTACGATAAGACAAGAAGATGTTTAAATGGCCCTATACAGCCCAAATCTCCCCACACCCTAAAGAAAACCAATTAAATTTCTCTGCTACCCTTAAATCTACTATACACCCACCGTAACGGCATGGCTCACTTATATATGTAGATACTTCTCCATTGATTCTTGCACTCTCTACTCACTCACTTGTCAAATTTCAACACTATATAATTACAGTTGGATTATTCTCTCATAACATTCAACGTATTATTGCAAGACTTCCTACTATTTTAAAGTCTGCTCCACAATGAATGGATCATCATTGTACGCCATTACAAGTTTTATAGTCACTTCACCACCGTTCTATATATAATCATGCCCAACTGTTGGCCCTCACTCAACAGTGATCTTGTTAGTTTGTACCATAAATTACAAGACACCTTTCCCCACTTTATAAACAACATATATCACCTCGAAGACACACAAGCTGTTGATTCTGTGATGGTTCCAAATTGGTTTAGAAGCTGATTCAATTGGTAATTTAAATTGTCTCGTTCGGTTTAAAGTAATTGGTGTAATCAAGTGTGGTTATGGAGTTGGTTCACTTAAAACAAACTGAAGACTTCTTTCAAAGTCTGTTACGAGTTGTTATCATTCTTAATCATCTATAAGTACTTTATTAGAGCTACTGAAACTTGTAATCGAAAGAGAAGAATAGTGAATTTGTTGCTTTCACTGTCAAGCCCCAGAGAGTAGGAGAAATCCGAACTCTGGGTAACCAAAAATTTCGTGCCTTTGTTCATTCAATTCCAAATTTCTCTTCTTCTTCATAGTTCTTATACAATCTCTAAACTGAGGGAAATTAGTGAGATTGTGAGTATCAAATCTTGAGGCATTTTAGGTGAGCAATCTTGTGTCAGATTGAGTTCGATCCTAACAAAGTGGCATCAGAGCAAAGATTAAAGAATCTCAACAATGGCGAATGCAAGAATTGAAGTGGAGCGTTTCGATGGCAAGGGAGACTTCTCTATGTGGAAGAAGCGCATGTTACCTCACCTATCGGTACTAGGTCTGAAGGATGTGTTAACAGAAAAGACTAGTGATGCACCAGTTTCTGAAATCAGAATAGGTGAGGAAGAAGTCGCATATCAAGAAAGGTTGAAGAAGGAAGAAACATAAAGATCTGAAAGATGTGAAAAGGCCATGAATCTCATTATCCTGAAAGTGGGAGATCAAGTCTTGAGGAAGATTGATTCTTGTACCACAGCTGCATCAACTTGGTAAACTCTTGAAATGTTGTATCTCTCCAAAACTCTCCCCCATAGAATCTATCTACAACATAAATTTTACACATTTAAAATGTTAGAATCAAAATCTATTGATGAAATGTTGATGACTTCTTGAAGGTAGTGGCAGATTTAGCAAGTGTAAATGTTACAGTTTCAGGGGAAGTACAAGTTATACTCCTCCTCAGCTCGTTGCCTACACAATACAACTACCTAAAAAAACATTGAAGTATGGGAGAGAAACACTTACATTGGATGAAGTAGTAGCAGCTGCAAGATCCAAAGAAATGGAGCTAAAGGAAACAACAAGTACACAACAGGCAGGAGAAGCATATACAGCAAGAGGCAGACCAGAGAAGCGTGACACAAACACATATAAAAATGGCAAGAACAAGTCCAGGTCAAGATCAAAATCGAAGATCACTTGCTGGTATTGCAAGAAGGATTGCTACTCTTGGAAGAAGAAAATGGAAAATGAAGACATAGGAGAGGCTGCAGTGGTCATTGAACTACAACCAAATGAAGCCTTACTAACTGCAAGTGAAAGACATAAAGATCATTGGGTGATAGACTCTGGGTGTTCATACCACATGACATCAAGAAGGGAGTGGTTCAATGAGTATGAAGAATGCTCAAGATGACAAGTCTTGTTGGCAGATGATAAATCAGTAGGTGTACAAGGCATAAGGACAATCAGAATTGAAGCTGAAGGAGGAAATGTCACCAGATTGACAAATGTCAGGTACGTTCATTATCTCAAAAGAAATCTAATCTCTGCAGGTACATTGGACACACTAGAATATATACAGCCACGAGGAAATGGTAAGACAAGTACTACAAGAATAACAAGTTGGAACTTCAAGGTACTTTGAAGGAAAGCTTGTTCATAATGGATGGTAAAACTATTTGTCCTGAGGTAAATGCTGCATTGTCAATAGATCAAACAGCTCTTTGGCATTGTAGACTAGGTCACATGAGCATGAAAAGCTTGAATTTGTTAGTTGAAAAAGGAATTTTCGATAAAATAAACATTAGGAACTTAGAATTATGTGAATCATACATTGTGGGCAAGAATAAAAGGCTAGCATTTAACATAGGCAAACATGATTCAAAAGAGGCTTTAAAGTATGTTCATGTTGATCTTTGGGGTTCACCAAATGTGCATTTGTCTTTGTATAGAAAGCAATATTTCTTGTCCATTATAGATGATTATACTAGAAAATTATGGATCTATTTTCAGTCTACTAAAGATGAAGCTTTTTCTAAGTTTTGTGAATGGAAAGAATTAGCAGAAAATCAGGTTAACAAGAAAGTGAAGTGACTCAGAACAGACAATGGCCTTGAATTCTACAACTCAAGCTTCAATGACTACTATAAGGTACATGGAATAGAGAGGCACAAGACTTGCTCATACACACCTCGGCAGAATGGTGTGGCTGAACGCATGAACAAGACAACTATGAAGAAAGTTAGGTGTTTATTTGATGAGTCAGGACTGTATCAAAGGTTTTGGGCTGAAGCAGCAACAACTTCAGTATATATGATAAACTAGACACCTTCATCAACAATTGATTCAAACATTCCAGAAGAATTGTGGTTGGGCAAGGTTCCTAGTTACAAACATATAAGGAGGTTTGGCTTCATAGCTTATATACATGTGAGTCAAGAGAAATTAAAACCAAAAGCTCAAAAAGGAGTCTTCATAGGTTATCTTCAAGGGGTAAAAGGATACAAAATCTGGGTACTAGATGAGAAGAAGTGTGTAATCAGCAGAGATGTAACCTTTACAGAAGACAAAGTGTACAAAGACACTATGAAATCACATAAATCATCACAAACAACAGAGCCAACTACCAAGAAGGTGGGGATTGAGATAAATCATCAAGATACATAGGAAGAAATGAGTGATTCAGAACCAGATACACAAGAAGGTAGAGTTGATGAGATAGTGTCAGACAGTGAAGAAGAAACTGATGATAATGTAGAGAACTTTACAGGTTATCAATTAGCACGTGACAGGGTAAGAAGACAAATAACAAGGCCAATTAGGTATATTGAAGAATCAGAAGTTTCATTTGCCTTATCAGTGGCAGAAGAATTGGAAATAAATGAGCCAAAAGACTTCAGGAAAGCAATGAACATCATTGATAAACACAAATAATTACAAGCAGCAAATGATGAGATGAAATCTTTGATGAAGAATAACACATGGAAATTGGCTAAGCTTCCAAAGGACAAGAAAGAGATAGGATCAAAGTGGATCTTCAAGCTAAAACCAGGTATACCTGGAATTGAAAAGCTAAGATACAAGGCAAAGTTAGTTTCCAAAGGATACTCTCAAAAGGAGGGTATAGACTACACAGAGATATTTTCACATGTGGTTAAACACGTCTCAGTAAGACTGATATTAACATCCACAGTAAATCAAGACTTAGAGTTGGAACAACTTGACGTCAAGACTGCATTTCTCCATGGACACATTGATGAAGAAATCTATATAACTCAACCAGAAGGATATGTGGTGAAAGGTAAAGAAAAGATGGTATGTCATTTAAACAAGTCACTATACAGACTAAAACAAGCCCCCATGCTTTGGAACAAATGTTTTGATCAATCCATTATCAAACATGGGTTAAAGAAGAGTGAATATGACAGTTGTGTATATTACAAGCAATTAAGGGAATCATCATATCTTTACCTCTTGTTATACGTAGATGATATGTTGATTGCCTCAAAGTATATGACATAGATCAGAAGAATGAAGAAGCTTCTGAGTAGTGAGTTTGAAATGAAAGATTTGGGTCCAGCAAGGAGAATTTTGGGAATGGATATTATAAGGGACATATTGAAAGGTACAATCATTCTCTCTCGATCATAATACATTAAAAAAATTCTTCAACTGTATAGAATGAATGAAGCCAAATCAGTTTCAACACCTCTTGGAGCTCAATTTAAGTTGTCATCAGGAAGAGACACATATGAAGATACATAGAAAAGTGAGGTTCCCTATTCAAATGTTGTTGGCAGCATGATGATAGGTCTAGAATTTAATTCCTAAAACTAATACTGCAGAGAACCAATCAATGTAGTAAAGTATAGGGTCGAATCCCACAAAGACCAGAAAGTAGACGATTTAGTTAAATCTCGAATCAAGCTAAAGCAAAATAATAAGATTGGTTATGAATGAATCAAAATGGTTAATTAAAAGCGGTTGTAAACTATGAAATAAAAGCGTCAGGCATCAGAGAAACCACAAGTAATCATGTTTAAAAAATTCAAATTATCACTCAGGAATTTTCTTTGAAAATAGTTCTCAACATGAAAAACGATGATGGAATAATCTCCTCTCAGAGTATTAAACCCTATGTTCAAATTATCATAAACAAACTCTCGTTTTTTTTTAATAATTGATCATGCATTACAGTTCAAATTCAATTGTTCACAAGCATTCAAGACAATACTCTCGCAAGCAAGAACACTTATTCATCTAGACTAGATCTAACTTCTAAACCAAATTTCTTTGTGTTTATTAGTCTAAGTTCAATAAACTAGATGCCCATATAATTCATGCATTAATAACAAATCAAGACTAAGAACCTATCAATTGTTATCCCCTCATGATAAATCTAACAATCAAAACCTGATTTCCCTAGGAAACCCTAAAACCTAACTAGTGAACTACTCAGACATTGACAAGCAAACACAAATCAACATCTTTGAAGAACACATAATAAAACAAATAGAGATATAATAGAAAGGGTTCATAAATTCTTCTCCAAATACAAAGGTCTGAATCTCTTCTCCCTCGGTAATTCTCTCCAAAATAAAAATAAAAATTAGTTCTCAAAACCATAAGGTATTTATAGTTTAAAAAGTAAAATAATCTAAAATAAGGAAATTGGATAAGTTGAGGACTTGATTGCAAAATTTGGAAATCTTCTTCTTCTTTTCGGGTAAAGAGCCCGATCGATCTCTCTTTGCCCGATCGATCTTCATGTTGGAGGATCGATCCGTTGATGCGTATTCTTCCAGGAACAAATGCCCGATCGGACACAAGATTTGCCCGATCGTGCGCTTCTTTCTTCACTTAGTCAAATCTTCTGATTGCTATGAAATTCACCTTTATGCTCCAAAAACGACTCGAACACCTAGAATCATGAAAATCTACCAAATGTGCAAAGAAAACACTTGGAATAATGTAGAATAACAGACATAAATACCTACCATTATGCATTAAAACCGAGTAATATTACATGATGTATGCAATGATAGGTACAAGACCTAACATTGCATATGCAGTTGGTGTTTTGAGCAGATTTATGACAAATCCCAATGATATGTATTGGAAAGCAGCAAAATGGGTGCTCAGATACCTGAAGGGTTCTCAGAAAAGGTCACTGGTCTTCAAGAAAATTTCAGACTTTAGAATTGTAGGATAATCATACTCAGATTTTGCCACAGAACCCTAAAACCTAACTAGTGAACTACTCAGACATTGACAAACAAACACAAATCAACATCTTTGAAGAATACATAATAAAACAAATAGAGATGTAATAGAAAGGGTTCAGAAATTCTTCTCCAAATACAAAGGTCTAAATCTCTTCTCCCTCAATAATTCTCTCCAAAATAAAAATAAAACTTAGTTCTCAAACCTAAAACCATAAGGTATTTATAGTTTAAAAAGTAAAACAATCTAAAATAAGGAAATTGGATAAGTTGAGGACTTGATTGAAAAATTTGGAAATCTTCTTCTTCTATTCGGGTAAAGAGCTCGATCGATCTCTCTTTTCCCTATCGATCTTCATGTTTCACGATCGATCCATTGATGCGTATTCTTCCAGGGACAAATGCTCGATCGGGCACAAGATTTTCCCAATCGTGCGCTTCTTTCTTCACTTACTCAAATCTTCTGATTGCTCTGAAATGCACCTTTATGCTCCAAAACGACCCGAACACATAGAATCATGAAAATCTACCAAATATGCAAGGAAAACACTCGGAATAATGTAGATATCAGACATAAATGCCCACCATTATGCATTAAAACAGAGTAATATCACATGATATATGCAATGATAGGTACAAGACCTAACATTGCATATGCAGTTGGTGTTTTGAGCAGATTTATGACAAATCCCAGTGATATGTATTGGACAGTAGCAAAATGGGTGCTCAGATACCTGAAGGGTTCTCAGAAAAGGTCACTGGTCTTCAAGAAAATTTTGGATTTTAGAATTGTAGGATACTCAGACTCATATTTTGCCACAGAACTCTAAAACCTAACTAGTGAACTACTCAGACATTGACAAGCAAACACAAATCAACATCTTTGAAGAACACATAATAAAACAAATAGAAATGTAATAGAAAGGGTTTAGAAATTCTTCTCCAAATACAAAGGTCTGAATCTCTTCTCCCTCAGTAATTTTCTCCAAAATAAAAATAAAACTTAGTTCTCAAACCTAAAACCATTAGGTATTTATAGTTTAAAAAGTAAAACAATCTAAAATAAGAAAACTAGATAAGTTGAGGACTTGATTGCAAAATTTGGAAATCTTCTTCTTCTTTTCGGGTAAAGAGCCCGATCGATCTCTCTTTGCCCGATTGATCTTCATGTTTCACGATTGATCCATTGATGCATATTCTTCCAAGAACAAATGCCCGACCGGGCACAAGATTTGCCCGATCGTGCGCTTCTTTCTTCACTTAGTCAAATCTTCTGATTGCTCTGAATGCACCTTAATGCTCCAAAACGACCCGAACACCTAGAATCATGAAAATCTACCAAATATACAAGGAAAACACTCGTAATAATGTAGAATAGCAGACATAAATGTCCACCATTATGCATTAAAACCGAGTAATATCACATGATGTATGCAATGATAGGTACAAGACCTAACATTGCATATGCAGTTGGTGTTTTGAGCAGATTTATGACAAATCCCAGTGATATGTATTGGACAACAGCAAAATGGGTGCTCTGATACCTGAAGGGTTCTCAGAAAAGGTCACCGGTCTTCAAGAAAATTTAGGACTTTAGAATTGTAGGATACTCAGACTCAGATTTTGCCACAGACTTGGACAAGAGAAGATCAATCACAGGGTATGTGTTCACAATTGGTGGAAATACAATAAGCAGGAAGTCAAACTTACAATACATTGTGGCTCTATCAACAACAGAAGCAGAATATATAGCCTTAACAGAGGCTATAAAAGAAGCTATGTGTCTTATAGGATTGGCATAAGAGTTGGGTTTCAAGCAAGATCAAGTAAATGTTCATTGTAACTCTCAAAGTGCCATCTGTTTAGCTAAGAATAGTGTCTTCCATGAGAGGACAAAACATGTAGTTGTGAAGATGCATTTCATTAGAGATGTGGTTGAGATGGTGAGTTAGTGTTTTGAAGATTCACACCTCAAAGAATCTAGCAAATGCGTTAACAAAAGTAATACCATGTGGTAAATTTGAGCAGGCAATGAGCTTGCTTAATGTAGCTGAAGAATAAGAAGGTAGTTATGCTTGACAATGTAATGATCTAACCAAACTTGTGTTTTGGAACATCAAGGTGGAGTTTATTGATTCTATGATGGTTCCAAATTGGTTTAGAAGTTGATTCAATTGGTAAATTGAATTGTCTCGTTCGGTATAAAGTAATTGGTGTAATCAAGTGTGGTTATGGATCTGGTTCACTTAAAGCAAACCGAAGACTTCTTTCAAGTAAGTGAAGAGGTGGTTATCAAGTTGGTTAGGTTGTTAATTAGGTTCGTTATTGGTTCAAAGTCTGTTACGAGTTGTTATCATTCTTAATCATCTATAAGTACTCTATTGGATCTACTGGAACTTTTAATCGAAAGAGAAGAATAGTGAATCTGTTGCTTGCACTATCAAGCCCCAGAGAGTAGGAGAAATCCGAACTTTGGGTAACCAAAAATTTCGTGTGTCTTTGTTCATTCAATTCCCAATTTCTCTTCTTCTTCTTAGTTCTTATACAATCGCTAAATTGAGGGAAATTAGTGAGATTGTGAGTGTCAAATCTTGAAGCGTTTTATGTAAGAAATCTTGTGTCAGATTGAGTTTGATCCTAACACAAGCCTTGGAGAAGATGTTGTTTGAGAACATATTAATTGTTCATACATTCATCAGCTCATATGTCCATAACAAATAATCACTCATCTTCACCATTGCAAATTTGCACAGTCAACACAACTTTGTGGGGAAGATAAAATTTGTTAAACTGTTAGTTGGATATATAGCTCCTTTTACTTACAAAATTGTCACCATTGATTCTTAATTCAACATTCCGCATTTACACAACTAACAACGTTTTTTAGGGCATCTCCAAAGGACACTCTATAACTTCAAATTTGAAGTTTTTTCTTCTCCAAAGGGACACTTCAAAATTTCAAATTTGAAATGTTACTTTCTCACATTTCATATATGAAGTGTCTACTTTCTCACACTTCAAATTTGAAGTGTCATCTTTTTATTACATTTTAGTCACTAGATTTATTTATTTAATATATTTAAGTTGTATATTAATTATTTTGGTACCATCACTTTTATGATTTATTTTAAATTTATACTAATTTATGCATCTTATATTTAGAAACATATAATTTAAAGTTATAATATTAGAATATGAGAAATATCACATACCATTAATATTTTTTAAAAAACATTAAGGAAATTTAATACAAAAGAGAGAAATAAAAAAGATTACATAACACACAAATTTTATCCAAATAAAAATATAACAACAAACTAATTAATATCCACCTAAATCTGATCCACTACCTCCAAAATCATCAAAATGTTGTCCGAAAAAGGTTGGTGTATCATCCCTTCTAGTATTATGTATATTCAGAATGCTTACTTTGAAATTGTTGGTGAACTTTGGTATATCCTTCATTAAATTCCACACATGATCAAATTTGAAACTTTTTTAAGATTTGGTTCTTGCACCAACAACTTTTTTGCTTTTTCCATCTATATGTTGTTTTAGAAAACTGATTAAATATACAAACAAATATCAAATGTAAACGAAGAATAGAAATAAATATACTTACAATATCGAATTCTTAATTTGGTGATAAAAATAAAGAGACTCATCTATCACTTCGAAATGCATTGATCAAGCATATATAGATTTCATAATGCTAATTAATAATTTAATATTTGAATATTTTATGATGTTATTGGTATGTTTTCTAATAATTATGTAACTTATATCATAATGTAATGTCTTATTAATAAATATTGAATGTTATAATTAAATGATGGTTAATTTATATTTGTTTATAAAATTGTATGATGTTATTGTGAACAAAAATATGGGTCATAATACAAAATACACACTTTTGACACTTCAAATTTGAAGAGTTACCTTTTGAAAAAAAACTCATGGCATTTTAAATTTGAAGTGTCCCTTTAAGATACTCTATAATCTATAATGTATCAAAACGATCATTAAAACTTGGTGTATTAAAACAACAATAATGATGTATTAAAACAACAACTTAGATTATTTGTGTATTAAAGTGATAATTGTTCCGGAACAATTATGGATATTTATTTGAGTTTTTCTTTTCTTTTGATTTATCATCATTATAATAAAATTAAATTAATATATGAATGATGCCACCATTGTCCGAAAAAAAAGAAGTTAAACTTGATTTGTCAACAGCTCCATTCAACCAAAAAAAAAAAGAAAAATTAGCCTTTTTATTCTCCATTCAAGAGTAATCCACACAAATTAATTTTTTAAAATTAACGTTCAACATAAATTAATTTTAATTTTAATGTTAGTTGACTTGGAATAAGAGAAGACCGATTATCTAAGATCCGACGGCCACCATTCAGTTACACACACACACACACAAAAAAAAAACACAAGAGAGAACAAAAAAATAGTGCGTCAAAATGAATTCAGCTACAGAGAAAATTAAAAGGACAATTCAGAAACAAGCGTGTGGTTTCAGAGATCTCAAGATCCTACTCCTCTCTTGCTTCATCGGTGAGTTTTTCTTATTCAGATCTCCTTCTACTCCTCACTCTCTGAACTCTATTCGATCGATTTTCTAGTCACGTTGGATTTTTCTCTCGTGGATCGATTCTACCAGCTCTTAATGTTTATGCTGATCTATGTCTGAATTCAAGTATTCAACGAAGATGAATATAAGGTCTATGTGTGTTGGATCAGCCAATTTCTCGATTACGGGTTCTTGATTGTAATTGTGGGAATTAATGATTTTGCTGCTTGTTTTTTTAATTTTTATTTTATATCTGCAGCGATTCTTCTTGATTTTTCAAGAATCTAAGCTCTCATGGGTTCTGTAATGAGCTTGAGCTGTTCCAAGAGAAAATCAGCTACTCAGACGGAGGAATTCGCAAGCCAATCTCGCAAAAGACGAAAGACATGTTCATCAAACGATGAAGAATACTGCAGATTGATTCCAAGTCTTCCTGATGAGTTATCTATGCAGATTCTTGCTAGGCTCCCTAGAATATGTTATTCAAGTGCACGGTTGGTTTCTCAGAGATGGAAATCAGCTTTTTCAACCTCTGAGCTTTATAGTTTGAGGAAAGAACTCGGGAGAACTGAGGAATGGCTCTATGTGCTGACTAAAGGTCAGGAGGATAAGCTTTTATGGTACGCTTTAGATCCTGTGTCTACTAAATGGCAGAGATTACCTCCAATGCCGGTTATTGTTTACGAAGAGGAACCTAGGAGGAGTTTATCTGGTTTGTGGAATTTGGTTAGTCCGAGTATTAGAGTTACTGAGATTGTGAGGAGCTTTCTCGGTAGGAAGGACACCTCTGAGCAAATGCCTTTCTGTGGGTGCGCTATTGGTGCTGTTGATGGGTGCCTCTATGTCCTTGGTGGGCTCTCAAGGTCTAAAACAGTCAGTTGTGTTTGGCGGTTTGATCCAATTTTAAACTCTTGGAGTGAAGTGAGTTCTATGTTGGCTAATCGGGCTTATTCCAAGACGGGCGTATTGAACAAAAAACTATATGTTGTAGGAGGGGTTGATCGTAGACGTGGAGGTTTATCTCCGCTTCAATCAGCTGAGGTTTATGATCCAAACACGGATGCTTGGTCAGAGGTGCCAAGCATGCCTTTCTCAAAGGCGCAAGTGTTACCTAATGCGTTTTTGGCTGACTTATTGAAACCTATTGCCACAGGAATGACTTGCTACAACGGTAGGTTATGTGTTCCTCAGAGTTTATACTCTTGGCCTTTCTTTGTTGATGTTGGAGGAGAGGTTTATGATCCCGAGACAAATCTGTGGGTTGAAATGCCATCTGGAATGGGTGAAGGTTGGCCTGCGAGACAAGCGGGTACAAAACTAAGCGTTGTGGTGGATGGTGAGTTGTACGCTTTTGATCCTTCTTCTTCGATGGAGAATGGGAAGATTAAAGTTTATGACCAAAAGGAAGATACATGGAAAGTTGTTATTGGGGAAGTCCCTGTTTACGACTTGACAGATTCAGAATCTCCATATTTGCTAGCTGGGTTTCATGGAAAGCTTCATTTCATTACTAGAGACCCTAATCATAATGTTACAGTATTAAGAGCTGATGTCCCTGAGATCATCCCTAGCTCTTCATCATCATCATCGAGCTCTAACTCTATGAATGTACCTAACAAGTCAGACACTGTTATCTGGAAAATGATTGCAAGCAAGGACTTTGGTGCTTCTGAACTTGTTAGCTGCCAAGTTATAGATATATGAAAGCAAGAAACTTTTACCCATCTCTCATCGGACATTTAGAGTAGCTGTGTAAAGCCAAAAGCAAAAGGTTGAAGTTTATGAGATATTCATTCAAAGATTTTAAAGTTCGATGATCCAGATTCTTACTCTTCTCCTTGATTTGGCTTTCAAGTAAGCTTGAGCATTAAAATGTTATGTGACAATATATACTCTCATCTGAAACTTTTTTTTCTTTGGATTAAAAGAATATGGGTTTCTATACATTACAGGTAAAGTTTATTACTCGGAGAACCCAATATCTTTATATAAAGAACTTGTCTTATTTAAATATTCTCGGTACATATATACATAGTTAACATCTGTGCATTAATGTTCACCAATAATTGCTGATGATGAACGATTTATGAGCATTGCTTTCTTGGATGCCCTAACGTTCTTCAGAGTCATCATTAGCTTTTGTCTCTCTCCTTCAACCTCTGCAAATTTGAGGCTTAATTGAGAGTAACGGTCATGCATTTCCTTAAGCTCTGTCTCTACAGATGCATACCGACCTTTGGTCTCCAGCAT
Source organism: Iberis pinnata (assembly GCA_900406425.1). NCBI lineage: Eukaryota > Viridiplantae > Streptophyta > Magnoliopsida > Brassicales > Brassicaceae > Iberis > Iberis pinnata. Next base: position 18,363 of record OVBE01001706.1, read on the forward strand.
TTCTTCTATTAAATCGTTAATGTCTCTGAAACTCTGCAAGATTGCTTTGTCATCTGTATGTTGCTTCAAGAAAGAGCTGAAATTCCAGGGAACAAAGGCATAAGTTTTGTTGTGTAATATAGTTGCAGTATCTTGGTTTACTGAATCATGTACCTTTGAAAATGGGTGGATGGTTTCTTTTTTCCTCGCAATGCTTCAGCGAGTTCGATTTCCAGAGCAAGAACCCTTTTCAATGCGTTACCATAGCTGAAGTTTTCGTGAGATGTTGGGAAGACACTTTGGAGTTCTTCCTTTGCCTGTTGCAAAAATGTTCATAAGACTTTTGGCATGCTTCAGTATATAACAATCTTTGAAAGGTAAACATCTGCACCTGACGCAGCTGTATCAGCTCTTGTTCCAAACCCGGAAATCTGATGTCCGAATCACTATCATCTTGAGGTTGCAGTAGATTCTCATTCTTCATCCTCTCTAGCTATAAACATAAAAACAAATCCAATGAGGCCCTACCATAAACTTGTTCTGTATATACTAACCAACTAGTAGACATATGTGGTTTTACAATAGCAAATCCAATGCAATAGTAAGCCACTGATATTACCTCGTCGTTTAAGTGATCCAAGCTAGACCTTAAAGTCTCTGCCCTGAAATTATCATTTATCAAAGCTAAGATTTCTTCACTTTTGTCCAGTGTCATTCCTTCTCCAGAAGGCAATTGGTCTCCGTTTTCATTTACACCGTTCGATTGAACAGCACCCTGATGAACGATAAATATACACTAAAAGCTATAAATATGATCTTGAAGCTATTCTAATCGGGATCTAACTTATGGTTACCTGAATATTTGTAGTGGGACTGGTGGTCCCAACCGTAGGAACAAAACAAGCACTTTCCCTCTGCTCAGGGTCCACCACCCTCAATCTATCATTTTCTTCCATCTGACAGGACCTGCAACGTTGTACTAATTTTTTCATTGATTCAAGCTCTATGGACATTTTCAGTCTCTCCTCTTTGCATTCCTGCATCAAAGCTTCAAGCCTCTGTTTTTCTTCCTTGCAACACTCTAGGCTCAATAATGAACAATCCAGCTCCGCCTTCATCATGTCATAATCTGTTATTTTCTCACGTTTATCATATGAAACAGATTGCAGATCTGCCTCCAGTTCCAATATTTTATCTCCTAGCTCTTTAGTTTTCTTTAAATAGCTGGATTCTGCCTTCTTCCTTGCTTCATTCTCATCAATGGAATCTTGCAATTTCATCAGAATTTCCTCGCTATGCTTCTTTGACATGGTCAGTTGATGTTGAAGTTCCTGCAGCTTAGTTTCATACTGTTCTTTGATGAAAATGATTCTCAACGACTCCTGCTGTGGAGTTAGTGGGGCTTGATAGTCCATCTTTTCACGAGCACGGGTGCATTCAGCTTCAGCATTGTCCTTAAGCTCTTTCAAATGGATGGACAAGCTTTTGAACTCTTCTGTTTTCAGAATCTGCTCAGAGAGCTTTTGAGTGAGATCAACACACCTATTTTTCAATGTTACAAGCTCACTGGCACCTTTTTCAGACAACTCAGCTAGTTTACCTTTTAGTATTTCGACTGTAATTTCTGCCTCAGCCTTTAACGCCGTTAAATTTTCTATTTCTTCTTCATGCCTAACCAACAAAGATTTCATTAGCTCAACCTCATGAGCACATTCTGCATTCTCATCCCTAGTTGCGTGCTTTTCAAGCTCAACTGACATTTCATCATTTCTGTCAGCAAGAGCTCTACTTTTAGCCATGGAAGACTCTAGCTCAGACTTCAAGACTTCAAGACTAATCAACAATTGATTGTTTTCTTCCATATATTGCGCTTCATTGATTAGACAATGGTTAAGGGCAGATTCCATATCAGTGTACTTCTTTTGAAACTCAAGATGGCTTTTAGAGGAGCTACCAAGTTGTTCTGTAAGGTCACTGATACAGGTCTCAGACTGGACTTTGGTATAAATATGCTCAACATTTGAAGCTATTAGACACTGAAACATTTCCTCTATACAAGAAGACTCTCGATGAGCATTTCTATCATACTCCGAACTTTGAAAAGACCTTTCAGATTCCAGCTCAGCTACCATCTTCTCCAAAAGTTTCAGTTGAGATTTATGCAAATCAAAGTTCTCCAATAGAATATGCTTTTCATCTAACTCAGAAGCAAGTTCTTCAATTCTGCTGTCTAATTTGTTATTCAAACTTCTCTCAGCTTCCATTTCTGATTTTACGGAGTCAAGATCTGTCAATAGCTTTTTGTTATCATCCATATACTGATCTCTTATATTACGAATGCCATTGAGAGTAGTCAGTACCTCAAAATGTTTCTTGTGGTGCTCCTCAGCATAAGTCTCCCACTCACTTCTTGTGTAAACAATCTGGATACCTGCTGCTACTGAAAATTCCATCATTTCAAGTAACTGGGATTCCAGATCAGATATATATGATGAATCCCGATTCAAGCTTCTCAGAGACGTTTCATATCCCGACAAAATATGGGTGTGAGTTGCCTTCTCCAGCTCCAAATCGGAAACCATTTGCTTGAGACGGACCAATTCAGAGCTTTGCTCATCCAAGCTAAGCAATTTGGAACTTTTAATACTCAACTCAGAAGTAAGATCTTGGATTTTATTTTCTAGTTCCTGCCTTAAGCTTCTTTCAAGTCTCAACTCTTGATCAAATGTTGTCCTTAAATTCTCAAGCTCACGCACTAGACCCAAAGTTTCCTGAGATTTATCCAGGAGAGCAACTAGAAGACCTTTTTTATCCTCTGTCAGTTCTTCCACAAGCAGCTTGGATTTTCCATGTTCAACAGTTACAGAGCTTAATTCTGAAATCTCTTGACCAAGTGCCTCATTTTTAGCCACAAGTAGAAGAATTTCATTTGCAAAATATTCAAGGCGAGAAACAAAGTCCACATGACAGCTATCATAGTTTTGTTCAGCTTCAGTAATAAACTTCGTTTTTTCCATGATAGACTCAGTTTCCAACTGAAGAGTATGGAGGAGGGCAGCGGAAGCTTCTATTTTGGTAACCAACGATTTTACATCATGCTCATGCCTCTGCTTGAGCTCAATAATATCCGATTCTGCAGCCCTTAAATAAAACTCTGTTTTTGATTTTTCCTGCATCAGTTCTTTATTCTCTTTCATAACTTCAGAAATTTTTTCACATAGCTTAAATAAAAATTTATCAACTTGCTCTGCTAAATCACAGGACTCCAAATTAGGATCCCTTCCCCCTTCCCACAGAGCCAATGAGATGAGCTTTTCATCGTAGCAGCCTAACGTTTTCACCAACGAATCCTTCACACAACTGAAGCTCTTCTGCATATTTCCATTTGCAGCAGCTAGATCATCAAACTTACCTCTCAGAGCATCAAACTTAGCCTGCAAAGTGGCAGACCGTGTCTGAAGATCAATTTTTTCCAGCGCTTCTTTCTCCATAAGCTCTGTGAGCTCTTTTTTCTCACAGATGCATGTCTCATATTTGGTTTTCCAATTCTTGGACTCCGACACTACAGATTCCAGTTCATCAATCTTTTTCAGAAGAATGAGGTGTTCGTGAGTGATATTCTGCAAATTTGCCTCTAAACTTTGGTTTTGCAAGGCTACAGTATTCCATTTGGCAATGCATGTGGTTTTATCCTCATTCAGGGAGCAAACCTCGTCCAAAGCAATATCCAGCCTCTGCTTCAACATTTCCTTGGCCTCTGTTGAAAGCTCCAACTGCCATCCAAGTTCATCAATTTTCGCTTTCATGATCCTTATGTCAATACTTGCTTCAAGAAAAGTTTCTTGTAGAATCTTCGAGAATACTTCCAGATATAAGTTCCTTGAGTGCATCTCATAGAGTTCTTCTTCAACTTTTTGAAAAAGGCCTTCTTGCACATGAAGAGATCTCTTCAAATTTTCTACAAGAATATCCCCCTTTAAGGGCCGTTCCTTCATCCCTTTTTTCTCATTCTGAAATTGTGTGAGTTTTACATCACGAGTATCCTGTTTCTCAGGCTTTGAATCATCTGGCGACTGAATACATTCATGAAAGCTTTGCAGAGGGTCTGGAAAAGCTTGCTTAATGAGGTTTTCATTGGTCTCAAACATAGATACCACCTGTGAGGAAAGCAATTCAAGATCCTTCTGCAAATGATTGACAGCAATAGAATAATTTAAGCGAGCCCTTTTAAGTGCTGCTTCGGCAGCCATAGCTCGTTTATCCAGTTCTTCATTCAAAGAATCTAAAGTTTTCTTCTCCTCAGAAAATCTTAAGCTTTGCTCATTCATATCTTGGCGCAATGTTTCCATCTCAGATTTAGAGCCAGAGATATGGTAGAGGCAGGTGGAATGTTCAGTCCTTAAATTCTGTAACTCTACTAGCAACTGCCTTTGAGTTTCCTCAAGCTCCTGGACAAGAGATTCGTAATAGCATTCCATCTGATCCATTTTCTTGGTAAGGCTATCACGTTCAGCTTTAGACTCGTCCAACCCTCGTACAAGCTCAAGTATTTTATCTCTCATGGGATTTACAGAATCTACCGAACTAAGTTCACGAGATGTAAGATCAGGCATACCAAGATATTTAAGTGGATCAATTTCTGGTTGATAAATATCAGTGTCCAACTCAGAACCTGATACAATCTGCTCTGAATTTTTCACGCCTCTCTCGTTCTTATTAGCCAAGATGATTTTATCAGATGGTACTGTGCTGAGGTGAGATATAGGCTGGCCAATCTGCCTTTTAAGATCTAGTAGAACTCCGAGCAGAGACTCAAAGTCTGACAGGAATAACCTTAAGTCCCTGTCATGGTAGCCATAGCAAACTTTGTTTTGAATTTCTCTTATGTTGTCCTCCAGGACTACAAGACCCTGAAGCCATCTTCGTTGTAGATTGTGGCATACAGTCTCGTGGTCTTTGCTGTTATACAGACCGTGTGTTTTGAAGTTACGTAAGCGCGACATCTCTTCTTTTAACTTTGAGCATTCTGATTTCAACACAGATACTTCTCTGACCAATTGGTCCCCAGAACCAATCTCTGAAATAAGTATTTGAGAAAAATCTTGAGCTTTAGAACCTATATCATCTGCATGGCGTTGCAGCGAACTCACTTCAATCTTAATCTCATTAATGGATGATTCCATATCTTCTACGAAACCTTTAAGCTTAATGTTTTCTTCTACTGCATTGCCCAAATCGCTATTCTTACCAAGATAGTCTGAACGCCAGCCATGATGCCATTCCTGACTGTCTTTCTCTTTCTGCGGGCTCTGAGCAAGTCCACTCAGATCTCCAGATACCATACTTTTGAGGCTGTCAATTTCATTTGTGCTTGATATATCATGTTTTTCTGCATTTAGGCTCTCTGACGTGTTTGAAGAGACATCAAAGCCTAACGCTGAATCAGAGTCGTTTGGCCCCACAGCATCTCTCGCTAAAGAATCATCTCGGAACTTTTCTTTGAAACTCCCCTTTATGTTTATCTGCAAAAAGGTATCGACAATATAAGTTGTGTCAACACCCTCACACCAAAGTTGTCTAAATAGGTGAACATACTACTACATACAAATCAGTATATCATTTTAGCAGCATATTTTCTAATCATAGATCAATCAAGAGCAAAGTAAACTTTAGGTGAAAACCTGAAAGGACACATTCCTGAAGCTTTTGCTGAGAAAGAAGACCAAACCTTATCAACATGACTGAGAGTGTCATCAGAAGGTGAAGTTCTGTAACGAGAAGATTCTTCAGGACTGCTATGGTCAGGGGTCGCTGACGGTCCCCTCTCCCTGAGTTCTCTTTGTTGCTCAAACTCTCTGAAACCAGTTTTTGAAGTTAACAGCTGTACAGTAACCTGCCAAAAAAAAAAAAGATCTCTAAGCCTAATAAGGAAATCTATATTGTTATGGAGTCATGTGAAACGTAGAAAGATACCAAATGGTCCATACATGTAAGATCGCTCCTGAATCACCACCTTGCAAGGGCAATACAACAGCAAAAGGTTTTAAGGCATCAGCGTATTCAGCAAGGTTGATCATAGCCTCTCCAAGGATACCAGATCTGGAAGTACCCTGATCTCATAAGAATGCAAATGGAATCATAAATTAACTTTGAAATTGCAAATATAGAAAAAGATAGAAAAATACTAAAAAAAGTAGAATGATACCATGGCCACAACAATCTTATACAGTTTTTCATCATATTGCTTGGTCCTTGTATCCTGAAGCAGCCTTGTAGTTTCATAGATGGGATCTCCCCACTTGCAAGTTCCATTTCTAACAAGCGCTTTTGTTGTCTTTGCTGTAGCTTTTACAGAGTCAGCAGGGATGAAAGATATGAATAGTTTGTCCCATCCCGCTTGTGGAACCTTTAAAAATATAAACAAAGCACCCATCAGAGCACTGTATAGATTGAACTACTCAGAAGTACATAGTTGCACACCAACAGTATAAGAACACAAGCAAAAACAATAGGATGTACGACTCAAGGCGAGCCATGATTTGTAGATATACTAAAACACGCCTTTTCAGTTTATTAGTTATTTGGCTTACATGGGTAGCATGAAACTGCAACCGGAAGACCACTTTGACTTTGGCTTTTTCCAACTTCCATTTTGTCAGTCTTGACATTACTCAAAAATCAGCACAGTCTCACCTGCAAACACACATACAATGTTCTGGTTACAGCCGTTTAATCCTAGTAAGAAGTAAGAACAGAGACTACATAGAATAGCCACATTGGAGGCAATATCATCAGTGAAAAGCTTAGATCCAAGTTACTCAGCTGATCAAGATTGCAGAAGCTAAATCACACAAACTACTATCAAATAGCCCTATCTTCCCTAACTTTCTGACTAACCAATTACCAATGCCAAATTAAAACATGATGGAGATATTTGAGCCTCCTACATTCCCATAACAAAACGAAATCTTAAAAGTGTCCATCCTTAGCTAATCCTCAGATCCAAGCAGTGTGAACTTGAATCCACTTCAAATACCATAAGTGAGAAAGAGATCCAACACAAGTGACATACGTAGCTAAATACAGTAAGTTCCACAAATCTCTTTTGACAGCAAAATGCTAAGAACACTCCGTATGACTCAATAACCAGATATAGTAGCAGATCTACTCAATAAGCAGCCCAAAGGAAAGTGAATTCTTAGTTTCAGTAGTTAAATTTAGAAACCAAAATAGCAACAACAAAGCTACAAATCTTAGTTGGTAATGGCATCAATGGGGGAGTGAGGAATCACCTCTCTCCGGATCTGAAAGAGTGCTTATGTCGGAAGCAAGCAATAACGCCCACCAATGAAGAATCTTCGACCCACGAGATCTCTCTTACTTCTTCTCCAGCTTTTTCCACTGAAATTTTCGTAAATAATATTTTAAACAAAAAAAAGTCCGTAAATTTCAAATCTGGGTAGACTAAATATCTATGAGAATCAATTGCATATACGGATAACGGATCTAGCCAAAGAAGGAATTAGAGAGAGAGAGAGTGAGAGAGAGATTAGGTTAGGTTGATTAATTGACAAGTGTGATTGATAATTTGGTGAAATATCGAAGTTAAAGTTACAGTGAGTGTTTTGGGGTTTTAAGTATAAGGAAAGGATTAAGTAGAGATTTAAGAACAAAGACATCCCGCCAAAGCTTACTATTATCATCTTCCTATTTCTCTTTTCTTTTTGTTATTTTTATTTTTTTAGTTTTGTATCATTTTATGCTCTCTTTTCCTAATTAACATGTGGAGATTTATTATGTCGGACTATATATATATTGGACGTGCAACCAATTCGAATTTATTTTATATTTGGAATGGCCTCTGAAATCTAAATGATCGTATTTAATAGGGAAAATGATACTTATTTGAATAAATGATCAGAAAATGTGAAACATAAAAAGATTGTGTTTATGATTAATGATGAATTGATTAGCAATTGTATTAGCATCAAAAATGAAAGAAATATGGACCATGGAAGCATGTGGGTTTGGGATCGGCCATACAACTAAGCTATTTAAGCTTTAGCACATGATCACTCGTTCTTATCACGTGTCACTGGTTGCACGTCATCACTCATCATTATCCTGTCAAATGGGCTCATTTGGGTCTAAACCCAAACTACCTAAGTTTATATCTAAGTTGCACCGAAGTAGCGTCATAGATTTTGAAATTGCAGTAACATAAATTTTAAAATAATTGAAAATGATATATGTTGGAATCGTGAATAAATATATATATATATAGTATTAATGGCGGTTTCAAAAATTTTATTTCTTTTATGTAAAAATATATTATATTGAATTACATAAAATTTGAAATTGAAGATTCATTATATACTATTATACTATATTATTTATAATTACTAATATAAAAATATAGATTTTTGGTTTTTAAGGTGGTTCAAGAGCATATGTATACTATATAGTGGAATCGCTCATGTATAGTATGATATGGGCTGCACCTAGATTCAATAGGTAAAAGACCATTTCAAAAGTCCATCTAGAAGGCGACGAGGTAAACATTGGCGCCAAAAGAATAGTGGGTCTAGTTTTCGTAGCTCCACAGAACAATGACCTACTGACCAATCCGCCAGACTAGGGGCTATACTCCCACATGCCCGACGTAGTTGAATGATGACAAAGAGACATTATAAAAAGGGGAGGAGGATCCATGAAGAAAAGGTCTGCAATTCTCATAGAGAAAATCTAGAGAGAAGTTAGAGAGAGAAATTGACGCCCTTAAACTTCTTACTCTTAGTGAGCTCGTCGGGTCTGTCGACGATCTCAACTTACTTGTAATCACCCCTTTCAAATATGAACTTAAATCAAGCGTGACCTTCACCCTAGATCCAACAATTAGCGACTTCACTGGGGAATTATTTGAAAGGAACTTATTGCATCCTAACCTACGACGCATTGAAGACATGGTGAACATAGCTCAGACATACGATTTCATCCAAATAGAAGACGAGACTCACCTTGAAGGACAGAATACCAAGGTCGACGACCAAAAAACACCGGATCAAGAAACATGATCCAAGGGGTGCCCCCGCAAGCAGAAACTAACCAAGCGTTACTGCGACGCTTAAAAGATCAAGAGAGAGAATCAAGACAGTTAAAAAGCAAGTTCGAAGCGGTGATGAGTGCGAGCTTACGAAGATTCGAGCTGGAAGTCCTAAACAGAAATTTGCATCCACTAACACACAGACACCAACGTCAGACGACCAAACTACCCCGAAAATTAAACCACTGCGTTGATCTACTCCATCACAACAACCTAACCAACCAGAGTGATGAAATAAGGGTACTCAAAGCCTAACTGAAGGAAACGAGTTCCCTCATGCACAGAGCCACAAGTTCGGCGCCAGAATTTGAACGAGTTATCAAGGAGACCTAGAGGACCCCATTTACAAGAAGAATAACGGAAACCCAAATCAAGCACACCGCAAAAATCAAATTCTCGACCTTTAAGGGAAACGCCAACCCCAACACACTACATGATTACCTTCACCATCGCGATGAGACGAGCAGAGTTCATTGAGGAAGAGAGGAATGCAGGACTCTACCAACTGTTCGTGGATAACCTCGGGGGGGGGGGGGGAAAANTGGTTCTCACACCTAGAGGCCCGTCCAATCGATAACTTTCAGTAGTGATAGGTCTAGAATTTAAATTCTAACACATTACTGCAGAGAACAGTTCAATGTAGCAAGTATAGGTATCGAATCTACATAGACCAGAAGTACACATTTGAGTTTCAGTTTCAAATCAAGCTAAAGCATAAATAATTAAGTTTGTTTGTATCGAATCAAAACGGTAAATATAAAACGGTTTAAACTATGAAATAAAAGCGTCAGGCATCATAGAAACCACAAGTAATCAAGATTGAAAGTCAATTTATCATTCATGGATTTTCTTTGAAAATAGTTCTCAACATGAAAGACAAAGATGAAATAATCTCCTCTCGGAGTACTAAACCCTATGCTCAAATTATCAGAGACAAACTCTCACCATCTTTTAAATAATAGATTATGCAATACAGTTCAGATTCAATTGTTTATAAGAAATGAAGAAAATACTCTCGCAAGCAAAATCACTTATTCATCTAGACTAGATCCAACTTCTAAACCAAATCTCTTTGTGTTTATCAGTTTAATATCAATGAACTAGTTAGCTACTCTAATTCATGCATTAGTAACAAGTCTAGACTAAGAACCTAACAATCATTATCCCCTTATGACAAATCTAACAATGAAACCCTGATTTTCCTGGGAAACCCTAAAACCTAACTATGGAACTACTCAGACATTGCAAAGCATACACAATTCAATATCCAAGAAGAACACATAATTAAAATAGAATATATATAAAATTAAGGGTTCAGAAATCTTCTCCAAATACAGGTTGAATCTCCTCTCCCTCAGTAATTCTCTTAAAATCTAAAAATAAAGCTTCGGTTCTGAGAACCTCAAATGTATTTATACACTAAAAAGTAAAATAAACTAAAATAAGGAAATTGGGATAGGCTTGAGGACTTGATTGCAAATTTGGAAAACTTTAATTCTTCTTCAGGGAAAGTGCCCGATCGAGCACATGGTTCTCGATTAGGCAGTTCATGTTATTGCTCGACTCTTCTCTTTTTGCTCGATCGATCTTTAACTCCAGATTTTTCCAGGAACATTTGCCCGATCGGGCACATCTCTTGCCCGATTGTGCACTTGTCTTGCCCGATCGTGCACTTTATACTGAAACTCTGGGTTCTTCTGAAATCTTCTGAAATGCATTGTTTTAGTCGTTTCGACCCGAACACTTAAAATCCTGAAAATCTACCAAATATGCAATGAAAACACTCGGAATAATGCAGAATGGTAGACATAAACGTCAACTATTATGCATTAAAACCGAGTAATATCAAGCAGCTATCAACGGATTTTGTCAAACATTACTCAATGTTCATGGAAAAGAAAGCATCAACCGCCGATTTATGGTCATTGAGTCAAGGGTATCGCGAGCCCCTCAGTCTGTTTATAGAACGTTATAAAGAGGTGGTGTCAAAGGTGGCCATTTCTGACGAAGCAGCCATCGCCACGCTTAGGTACGCCCTATGGTACGTGTCCATATTAAGGGAAGAGCTGCTCCTGAACCAGCCCCAGACCCTCGAAGATGCCCTTCACAGGGCTAACAGGTTCATCGAGATGGAAGAAGAAAAATCCGCTCAGGCACGCAAGCATACCAAGGCTCATGGAGGAAAAGAAAAGGAAGAACCCTTTGAACTGCGCCAGTTCTATGAAAGCTAACCCAAGATCGACAAATGGAAAGAGATGTACAAACTACCTCACCGAAGAAAAAAACCTCAAGAAACTCAATAACGCGACGACTACCATAACGCCTTCTGCGAGTTCCACAACCGCCAAGGCCACAGCACGGCTGACTGTCGTCATCTGAAGGATTTGCTGCTGAAGAAATATCAAGAGGAGCGTGGACAAGATGGACATAGACGATATGATCAATACCCGCCGAGAAACTAGAGGGAACGATCGTAGAACTATCGACTAAACCAAAACTAAGATATGCAAGGAAGACAACTAGAGAGACAAGTCGTCAGAACGGACATGATTCCCCGTATAGACAGGTTAACAATGAAAGGGGAGATGACGCCCCTAATCTGCGATGAAGGATAAATGTCATCATGGGAGGCATCCAACGACATGGGGACACCCTGCTGTTAGCAACGAGAGCAGAGCTCGTGGTGCTTAACACGTTCAGGGGATCAACCAGCAGGCTACTGCGACATGAACCAATCAGATTCACCAATGATAATCTGGGGGGAATCCAAGATATAATGAAAGAATTCATTACAATCGAGCTCGTCATCAAGGACTACGAGGTGAGGAAAATCCTTGTCAATATCGGAAGCTCTGTAGATATAATATTCAAAAGCACCCTCCTAAAAATGGAAATCGACTAGGAAAAGATAAGTAAGACCATTCAATCCCTCACTGGCTTATGAGGCGACACTGTCGAGACGATATGGTCCATCAATCTGGCAGTTCAGATAGGCAGAGACGTAGTAATCACCAAGTTTCAGGTTGTCGACGAACAACCAATCTTCAATGCCATCCTGGGGACCTCTTGGCTGTCGGAGACAAAAGCGGCAGTCTCTATCTTTCACCAATGCGTCAAAATTCTGTCAATTGGGGGAACCATCACCCTCAGAAGTAACCAAAGAGCAGTAAGGAACTTTTTCATAATGGAACACAAAGCGCGTAAGAGCGTCGAATTATAGCAGCTACAGTTGGGGAGCTCATAGTGACCAGACCTCCCCCCAAGATCGTAAGGGCCCCGAATGTGAAACCATCGATCAAGTCAACATAGACGATGACTTCCCAGAGAGGTGCGTCGGGATCAGCCATGAACTTGACGAAAGGATAAAAGCGGAACTGATCGCCTTCCTAAAATAAAACACTGACACGTTAATATCACTCGATTTTAATGCCTTTTAGTGTGTATTTATACTTGCTATTTTTCATCATTCGAGTATTTTTATGTGTTTTTGGCATATTTTCATGATTCTAGGTGTGTTGGATGTTTTGGAGCAAAAATGTGGTTTTTTGCACAAAATGGATGCAATTTGACGAATGCAGAAGCATAGTTCAGCAGAAGAGCCAAAAGTTGATCGACATTTGGAGATGTTTCTATGAATGGAATGGGCTGAGATTTTAACTCAAACTGGCCACGTGAGTTAGATTTCAAATGAAAGTGATTTGAGGTCAATCCATTGAGGCAATTAGAAGTTATGACTATTTTACTGAATATTTCCAAAAAGACCTTTCCCTCTTGGATCGATCGATCTGTTTGCTCGAGATTTGTTGAAGATTGCCAAAAACACCTTTCCGTCCTCAAGACTTATCATTGGTTTTCTTTATTAGGTTTTATTCTTTTTTGAACTATATATAAGTTAGAAGCTTATGTTTATTTTAAGAAGACACATAATACAACTCACAACACAATTCCTTATTTTGATAGCTTTTCTTAGAGAGACGAATCCTGACACCTGTATTTGGAGAAGAATTATGAACTCTCTTATTACTTTTATTAAATCTGTTTTTGTATATGCTTTCTCTATTGATGATTGTTGATTGCTTGGCTATGTCTGAGTAGTCTCTTTGTTAGGTTTTATGGATTTCTCAGGGATAACATGTTTTGATGGTTAAGGTTTGACTTTAATGGATTTAATTTGTTAGGTTCTTAGTTTAGATTTGTTAGGATCTAACCTGTCTCAGCATTGACGATGTCGACCACATCATTAGAGAAACACATGACGGCGCTGGAGGAAATCATTCGAACGGTCGGGACTTGCACTCAAAATAAAGAATCACGAGCAATATTAGCCAACCATGATAGGAAACTATCACAAATACGCACTTAAATGCGATCAATGCTAGCGCCACGCCCTGACGAGCCACCAACCCATCGAACTTTTGTGAACATCCGCCTCTCCATACCACTTCATGCGGTGGGCCATGGACATTGTAGGACCAATGCCAGCATCACGACGAAATTCCTACTGGTCATGACAGACTACTTCACCAAGTGGGTCGAGGCAACCCTACAAAATCGTTACCGATAACGGAAACCCAATTCTGCTCGCATAAGTTCGAGAATTTCTGCACCAAATGGAACATACGTCTAAGCCACTCGACGCCACGATACCCACGGAAAAATAGAAAAGCCGAAGCAACAAATAAGACCAACGTCGGCAACCTCAAAAAACGCCTGGAAAAGAAGAATAGCCTATCGGCTTACAAACTGGAAGATGTCATGTGGTCGCACAGGACAATGCCTTGAAGGGAAACAAACAAAACCTCGTTCTCAATGTCTCACGAAGTTGAAGCAATGGTACCCGCCGAGGCAAAAATTTATAGTCTACGACGCTTGAAGATGCCAGAGTTAAGCGACCTCAATGACGCAATGCTACACGCCCAACTAAACGAGGCTGAAGAATAATGCGATCAAGCCCTACTCCACATCCAGAACTACCAACCAGCCGCAACCAGATATTACAACAAAAACATGAACGTCACTCAATTCTCCGAAGGCGACATGGTACTTCATCACATTTTCGGCAACATCAAGGAGTATCGCGCGAGCAAACTCATAATCAAACGGGAAGGCCCTTAAGGTAATAAAAGTCGTCAAGCCAGGCGTCTACCAGCTCGTCGACCACGAGGGAAAGATGCAACCAAGGTTTTGGAATGCGCGACATCTCAAGCTCTACTACTACTAAATCAGATAAGGTTGTAACATGAACTACGAATGGCTTGATCCCTCTATAATGGATACGTAGGTAGCTCAAAATAAAGGTGCATCTGTTAAAAAGAGGGGGGGGTAGACACCCCTCATTACCCTTCGTTACGAAATCAATTCAATTTTGTATCTCTAAATCACTCAGAAGACAACACAAAACTAAAGCGAGTTTAAACTCGTCGAGCTAAGCCTCGAAAAAAAACAAAAGCCAAGTTCAAACTCGCCGAGTTCAGCCTCGAAAACATAAAATCCAAGTCTAGACTCGCAGCGACATCCTGGCCAGAAGATCGCTATGAGAATAAGGAACAACTAAGAAATAATACTTGCCATCGAAAAGCCAAGTAACAACTTGCATTTTCTAGGACACGCCGACCGCGTCATACCGAGTCCAAACTCGCAATATCGTCGCGCCCCTAGAATACAAAGGAAAATCCGAAACTAAACGCAGTCTCGCACCTTCAAAATTAAATCTCGCTAAAATTAACCATCTAAACGACGCAACATATAGTCGAACTTACCAGAAAAAATAACAAGAGGAAAAAGACTTCATTGAATAGAAAAGGTTTGTTACATCAACCAAACACAGAAACAAGAAAAGGGGAAAGAAAAACAACGATACAGGGAAAGAACAATTATGAAGATTCAAGCATCAGGATTCAGAGGAGCGTCAGTCGCCCTAGAGGGAAGGATCGACGATGCTTGATCATCGGCTTGTTGAGTAGGTAGCCTAGGAGGCGCCAGCGGACCACCTAAGTCTTCAGCAATTAAATCAGTGACGACCATCCCATCACAGACAGCATGTTTAGCCTCCACTACTCTTTTAGCGATTCAACCAACAGATCAAGCACTTCCCCACCAAAGTTATTCACCAAGTCGAAAATTTCCCCCGATTTCCTGTAACAATAGATCGCTTCCTCCACAGCCTGGACCTCTCGACTATCCTCCAAATATCGACGAACCTTGGCAAAACGCTCATTAACGTCAGATCTCCACGAACCCTCAGCCTCTTCTACCCTCTCCCGAACAAGTTTGTCAAATTTCCTCTGAAGGTGAGACATCTCCTTGTTAGTGTCATCGTAATGATGATTCATCGCGGCATTTTCCTCGTGCAACCTTTTACCTCAACCTCCAACTCGAGCTTTTCCAAAAACAATATTTGTATTTTACTCCGACTTTTTACGGAAACAACATTTTATTATTTGCTTTGCTCCATCATCTTACGAGTATCCAAAATTTCGAATAGATTCGAGCCAAATAATGGATCGGAGCGAATCTAACAGATATTTTGCCTAGGCCTACATATGCTTGCTAAAATTTTTATAGGAAACTAAGCCCGAACGACGAAGTCAAAATTCAAAATGAAAAAATCGGAGAGGGCAATGGGAACCAATATCCATATTAAACACCTTTCTATATAACTATGGATTTTACTTTTAACTAAAAATTATCAAAATTGTTGTTTGTTCTAATAGCACAATATACCTAACATCTAACAAGTTTCAGTTGCATAACATAAGATAAGCTACAAATTCAACCCTTGAGATTAAAATAATATTTTCTCTATTTTCTATTACTTACTTTTTATAATTTTCATTGAAAAAATAATGATTGTTTCTCTCTTTAATTCATTTCAATATTTTAAATTTCAGTGCTTAAGAAAAGTTGATATTATGTTTTTTATTTCTCTCCCTAATGGTCTAAAATATGTGTTTGAATATTTTTAAGAAGAGAAAAATATTAAGTAAAGAGTAAAAAATTAAATTATGTGAAACAAAAATAAAATCTAGAAAATCAAATATTAAAAACAGAATAATATATAAGCATAATTTTTAAGATAATCTCGAACTATATGAGATGTACACACAAAATTAAAATAAAGATAAGTTTATTATGTTTAGACTAGAAGATAAAGAAAGAACGGAAGTTACCACAAACGAGCTTTTTCTATCAGTGCTTGTCAAAGAAGATAATTTTCTTACCGCATGGTAGGATATGTTTTTTCTTCTCTTCTCTTTTTCTCTTTAAAAAGAGACTTTCTTGTAAGAGATTGTCTTCGTACCTACAATATATATATATATATATATATATATATA
>OVBE01001707.1:0-34770 GCA_900406425.1 Iberis pinnata
CATGATTAGGAAAAGGATTAGTACCATGAGAGTGGATTAGTCTAAGTTTGGAAATCTTAGACCAAGGATTAGCAGTTAGTTGTTAGTATGGAGCATCTAGAGAGTCATTGATCACCCGAGTCATTGCTTTAACATGTTTGTTTAAGCCTTTTTATTATAGTAATCTTCGTTTTANTAATCTTCGTTTTATATTAATCTTCGTTTTAATCGATAATCACAATCATTCTTGAATTGTTTAGAATAAACAGAATTCTCTTAAGAACTAATTAGTAAATTGCATCTGGAATTGGAATTTGACACCTAAATACTACATCGAAAGTCAAGTAGTTAGGATTACTTGCTAGATAGGGTAAAAACCTGTTTATCAATTAGTATAATCAATAATCATATAATGCCTATTATTCATTTATATTTCTAACATGTAATAACACTACTAAGACAGTCATGCATAATCATTACTCAATACCATACCTAACGTGCAATACTAACATATGCATATTCGATAATCATCGCAATAGTCAACGTGAATCCGTAGCACTCCTATTTTAAACAAGTATTAATCCAATAACCAAAAATAATCAAATAAATAATTTAGAATTATAATGACCTAATAATCTATTAATCAATCTAGCCTAATAATCATGTTCATATAATTCTATGCAAAAATCAGGCATTATAACGGTAAGCGGAAAATGGCTAAGTACGAAACCTAAACCTCTGTGGGATATTAATTCAAATCAAAATTCAAATATTAACCTAACCATGTGCTAGTTCACATATCCGAACTTACAGTGACTTGGATACTTGGCTCCTGAACTTTGCTCCTAAAGCTTAAGAAGTGTTTTCTTTTCTTTACTAAGGTTTTAAGTGAAGTTTTGGTGTGGATTGCAAATGAACTAGACCCCTCCATTATATATGGAGTTATCCAAACAGGAGATGTCTAGTAAGAGGCTTGGTGGCGTGGCTAAGACACCAAGACACTCCCTTTGCTTGACACTTGGTTGAATGGACACAAAGATGGCTTAAATACCTAACATGTGTACATGAGGGGGAAGGGAGGATTAAGGGCGATTTAGATTGCTTCCACCTTTAAAATGAGGTTTAAATGAATCTATCTAAATTCCCAATAGGTCGCCACACAACCTGGACAGCAAGCACTCTCCAAGACAGAAACTTAGGGAAGTGACACCTAAGGCATTCTAGAAGTATCTAGGAAGAATGAGGTGTAAGGGAAGATTATGGAGCTGCTGTAGGTTTGAAACCATGTCCAATCATGTTCATAGGTTCGAAAGTAGCTAAGTGTAGAAATCCGATTTGTTGATGCTTCAAGTAGGAGGTGTAAAAATTTGATTCCCTAACTCATTAAGCTCCTGCATAACCATTATTAAGTCATATAAATAGTTAGGCTGGTCGTTCACTCATTATTTGCTTTGCGGAAAACTTCAAGTTACCGAACCGAGCCATTTCAGACGTTCTTTGTGTAAGTAGGTGGTATTGGATTTCCATTGTTCCATTTTATTCTAAGTATCTTTAACCTCCTAGTATATTAAATAATTCTAAAGTGATCCCCTCATTTAATCACTCTGCTAGACTTTGTCCTATAAATGGCATAAATCCCTTCTTTTACCGAAAATGTAGTTTTTGTCCATTTTAACATTCTCGAACAAAATTTCCTTTGGCTTGGACAATATTTTTTGTCCTTTTGATAATAATATTTTTTAAATAAGGAAATTTCTAAAGAATACTTCTTTTGGTCATTTTAATATAGCTTGGTCATCTTGACTTATGTTTGGCCTTACACATCCTTCTCGGCCATGGTTCCTTCCATTAAGCCTTGGCCAACTTCTCTAATTTTTCATGGGTAGTTCTAGGTTTAGTGGAGGGGTATTACAACGTCTCAAACTGTCAGCCACTTGATGAGGTAGAAGTACTTGAGGCAATACAAATGCAGGTGGAATTATAGATGATGGCAGACAAATTGCAGGTTCAAGAACCATATCAGAATCAAAGGATTCTGTAGGTTGAGTTGATTCAGCAACTGTAGGCTGCAATATATCAAAATTAGGTGTCTCAGGTGCAGGTGGCGGGCGAGTTAAAGTTTGCGGTTGTGGAATAGGAGGAATATTATCATCATCCAGGTAGTTGTTTGTTGGTTTAAATGGAACAAAGGAGGATGTGTCGGGACAAAGAGAGACTTCGACAAAAGGATAATATGTTTCTGAGAAAATCACATCCCTTGAAATAACAACCTTCTTAGTTTTGAGATTGTAGATTCACCAGCCCTTTTTACCGAAAGGGTAACCGAGAAATACATATTTATTGGACCTTGGGATGAATTTATCACCTTTGTGCTGCTGATATGCACATAGCAAAGATATCCGAAGTTACGAAGATGTTGCAGAGGCAGTGGCCGATTATACAACATTTCAAAAGGATTTTTTCCTTTTAGTGTGGACGCAGGAGTTTGATTGATAAGGTAGGCGGCTGTCAAATCATAATAACCCTAGAATTAGATCGGTAAAGAAGCTTGAAAATGGAGAGTGCAAGCAACATTGAGAATATGTTTATGCTTGCGCTCAACTCTTCCATTTTGTTGAGGCGTACCAACACAACATGCTTGATGTAGAATCCCTTGTTATTGGAAAAACAAAGTCAGACTTATGAACTCTGATCCATTGCCACTACGAATCATTTTGACTCAGTGATTGAACTCTCTTTCGACCATAGAAATGAAGTTTTGGAGTTCCTTAGGAGCAATTGTTTTAGACGGTAAAAGATCAATCCACAGAGCTCGTGTATAATCTTCAAGGATTTTCAAAAATTATCTAGAACCGCATATTTTTGGAGTTCTATAAGGTTCTCATAAGTCACAATGTACCAATTAAAAAGGCAAAGTTGATTGAATGTCACTTAATGAAAAAGAATGTCTTTAAGGTTTTGCTTGAATACAATTCTCACAAGGTTTACTGTCTAACAAAGCAAATGAACCAAAAATAAATAAAGGCAATAACTTCATAGCTTTAGATGAGGGATGTCCCATGCGTGTATGCCATAACGTCCAACGAGACTCCTGAAGAGCATTGATTTTCTCAGCTCCTCCAATCAGCGTTTAAGACTTTCATTCCTTAGTAACACAAAGTTTGTCAGATATCTGAAATAGGCAGCCTCCATCTCGGGCCAATTGAGACACATAAACTAGATGGCAATGCAATCATCCAAAAAATACACAGAAGAAAGAGTCAGAGAAGATCCCAAATGAAAAAATCCCTTTTTTGTAGCAGTAACAAATCTCCCATCAGGGATTTTAATGAGGACATGAGGCATATGCGTAACCTCAGTAAGAAAATCGAGAGTGCCTATCATGTGGTTGGTAGCACCAATATCAATGTTCCATGATTCAACAATAATGTTACCTAACAAATGATGTGCGGCAGTTGTAGGATGTTCATTGAGCATTGAGACAAGCGTATTCGAATATTGGTTATTTAGACCACTAAAGCCAATGCACTCTGCTGCAGTAAGAGTTGGAATGATGGTATTGGCTGCAACATGACTAGCTTCGATAGATTATGTTTGTTTGGAGCAAGAAGATGCAGCAGTAGAGTTTGATTTCAATTTGGATTTGTCTCCCCATCATGGTGGGTAACCAATCTTCTTGAAACGGTTTTCAGCTAGATGTCATTGTTTACCACACAAATTACAGAGAGGAGGAGCATAATTGGTCTCGGTACGTGGACGAGAATAGGGTTGAACAACAAAACTCATTCTGTTAAAATGTTCTTCTTGAATCCGGCCAATATCTTCGGATTCTTCATCTTGAGTGAGCACATTATAAGCTTCTTCGATAGTATGTAAATGAGTCATAGAAAGCAAAGATGACTTGACAGATCCGTAAATAGATTCATCAAGTCCCATAAAAAATTGGTGAAGCTTATCTTCTTCGCGTTCACGAGCAAATTCTTCAGCATTCTTCGCTTTTCGATAATCAGTGAGGCTGGTCCATAGCTTTGTAAGCTTCCTTTAATAAGCCTAAATAGCTAACCATTGTTGACGACAATTGGCTAATTCAACTTTAAGGCGTTGGACTCTTTGTCCATTCTTCACTGTGGAACTCTTATGAAGTTGTGTCCACAGTGTAGCAGCTTCGTCGCAGTGCGCGATAGTAGAACAAAGAGCTTCATCGATTGTTAATTTGATATAGGAGACTACACATGCATTGTTAGCAGACCAGTCCTCGTAATCTTTAGAATACTCTGATGGTTTTTTTTATTGTACCATCAGCAAAACCATACTTCTTGCCCGCCTTTAACGCAATGAAAATTCTAGCAGAACATTCATCGTAGTTACATCCACGTACCACGGGGCGAGATATAACCGTGCCTGGATTGTCACCAGCGGTTAAGTCAAAAGGATAAATAGTTCTTCTTGTTTCAACACGAGCGGTAGAATTTTCTGTCATGTTTGAGTTTGTGAGGTTTCAAATTTTTTTTTAAAACAGAGAAAGAATCATAGCCAGAGATCCTAGATTTCTATAAGTCAAACGTAAAAAGATCATAATACAAAAGTGATTAATATAAATACGAATTGAAGAACAAAAAAGAGGGAAATAGAAGTCTTATTCTGAATGGGTTTTGAACGTGTTACAACAGGTGATAGTCTTGTGGATGCTAAAATCCACAATGAATTTTTAAATGATTATCTTAATGAGGAATTCGTCGTTTTTGTCAAAATCAGAAAGAAATTGCAACACAAACTTATGTCGAAAAGATATAAAGAATAATATGATGTTTTATTGATCTCGATGAATGTTTCATACAAAGAAGAAAATAGATCGATTTCTTAATTCTAGTTCTAAGTCCAAAATATTCCAATGCCTCATTTCTATCTTTTCTTGCTTTATATCCCCTTCCACCTAGTCCGGGTTGTTCCGATCTTCTTGGGTTGTTAGGATTACGATCTCGATGCTTCCCCCTTATCTCGGAACTATCAGGACCTAGTCTTCTCTTGTTCAGCTTGTACTCGCCTTCTACCCATGTCGTCTACGACTTGAGTAGCCGATCATTTGCTTTTCGTGCCTAGGAAGAAATATGTTGGGTGAGTTCTTTTGAATCTTGACACATGCTGAGCTGTTATCTAGGAAGTTATACTAGTTGAGTTGGAAACCTGCTGAGGGGGTTTCGACACCAACAAATTAGCTCTCAGGTCTCCCTACGAGCTTAGCGAGTTGGGTGACCTTTGGAAATTGGTGGAAATTAACCTTGTAACCATACATATATTATTATTATTATTATTAAGCTGATCTTCATTCATCATTTATATTTAAACATGCATGTGTCTTCGTATGATATCCGCATGTACATTTGAATCCTTCGTGTTGGGCTGGATAATTCCATTTTCCTCCAAATATGTAGCATTAGTTGGGCCGATTTGTTACGATTTGGATTGAGAAAATCTCAATAGTCTCGCGATTGATTCTTATCTCTTCACGTGGCGCGTCTCGGTATTTTTGAATTTCAAAAGCACCATGATTACACCTACAAAAGGCGGTTTCACACACCTCGAGGCAGTTACTGCCACTCTCCTCTCTCTCCTCAAGTACCTCGAACCGTCTCCTACTACGTATTCAACCGTCCATTCCTTCTCTCTCTTCGTATCCTAAGGTTATGTCACTCAACTCCTTATTTCTCTTTAATTTTGCTAGGGTTTGTCATTTCCACCATTCAACTTGCTCTCTCCTTCTCCGATTTATCCCGAAATTTCTCTGGATTTTCGCCCCTTTTCAACTTTCTTTCTCCTGATTTCTCTTCCCCCTCGGTTTCCCTGCAATGTCGAGACAGCTGGTGCTTCGTTCTGGGAGTAGAGGCTCATCATCGCATCCCGCGGTAAGTGCGAGTGTTGGAACTCCCATTGCTTCCGGTGCAAAGTCCAGGGCATCCACAACTCCTTAAATAATGGCTTTTTCTTCTTCTCGTTCATCCCTTACATCCGTGAGAATGCTCTGGGAGCAGTTCGATCTCTCACCTGATGTCAGGTTTTTAATCCAGGATCCGGGCCAGTTTCCGGACAATCCCCCGTTGGGATTTTTTACTATTTATGAAATCTTTTTCAAAACATGTGGGCTGCGTTTCACAGTTTCTGAGTTGTTAGTTCGGTACATGCGTCGTCGGGCTATGGCTCTGAGCCAGCTGATGCCCAAAGGGGGTTGACATGCGATATTCCTGATGATTCAGGCAAGAGAGAGCGGCTTTGAACTGAATTGTGACATGCTCAAGGTTGCTACGTATGTGAAAAGGGGCACGAAGGGCGGCCTCTGGTACGTAGCCAAAAAACCAAATCAGGGGTTTGCGACCGGTCAAGCCCCCAAGGATGAAACGGATTGGGAACAGTTTTATTTTTTTCTTGAAATCAACCATCTTTCTTTCGGGACTACGAGTCCTAGTGATTTACAATCTCGGTGGACTAGGGAGATTGGTGTGGATACCTTCTTCCTTTTCCTTGAACTCGAATCTTACGCCATTTTCCTTTTTTGACAAATTTGCGTTCTCTGGATGTGTTTATTCTTTTCATGTTGATTGAGTTTTGGGCATTTTTGACTGATCAGTTTCCTTTTTCTTTCTTGTTTTTGGTTTTTGTCAGCCCCCTAGGTCGAGGATCCATCTGCTGAATTCCTGAAGAATTGGAAGCTCCTTGGGAATAATCGACTGAACAATTGGAATATGTTTGATGGGGAAAGAGTGTCTCCCAATTGGTTGCCGCTGGAGCCGCTATCAGAAACGTTCTCAAGTAAGTACCCTACTTAGGTTTTATTTTTTTCTATTGGTGCCACATGGTATCTGATGCGTGGTTTTGCTGCAGGTGTTTCAACTCAGTGTCCATCCGTCTCTATGAAGAATCTTGTACCGTATCGGGAAGCTTGTAGGTTGACAAGCTCTCAAGGGGCTCACAGCTCGGCTGGGTTCAATGCTGCTCAAGATACCAAGATCCCTAAGGATCAGGCTCCCACGGAGGTAGATCCCATTGACGTCTCTGACTCATCCCGCGGCGATCAGCATCAAGAAAAAACTGTTGGCTCCAATAAGAAATCATCTTGCTTTCCTCCAATCTGATGTAGCACTCGCCACCTCAATGCTCCCTCGGAAAAAGGGCTCGCACGCAGGAGACATCCCCAGTTTGCGTGCATGACCATGGTGGGTTCGCGTTCAGCTTTTCCTGGCCCAACCAGTCTCCCATAGTGGAAGAGAGGGACCTCTGCGCGGAGCTAATGTCCAAGCTCCTCTTAGGTGGTCCCAAGGTCTATTATCACATGTCGCTCTCTTTCCAAAAGGAATACGCTGACTAGGATCACTCCCATGCTGAGGTATGGTTGTTGTAATCCACATTTCAATCTTCTTTTTGTTTCTCGATTTGGAAATCGGCTCCTGTCTTGATTGATGTAAATTTCTTTTTTTTTAGACCGCGGCTTTGGCTGACCGCCTAGTAGGGGTTTTGGACGACGAGCTGAGGAGAGCAAAGAAGAACTCTGGGATCGAACTAGTTGAGGACGCAACTGCGAGGGTTGATAAAGCTATTGCCAAGCTGAAAACTGCAGTGAGGCGGGTCAAGATGCTTACAGCTGAGAATGGCAGGTTGAGGGCCGAGGTAGTGGAGTTGGCTGAGGAAGAAGGACGTGGAGAGGTTGAACGCGGAGATAGCTCGTCATGACAAGGCTAAGAAAGATATGAAGAAAGAGGTGGCCTCCATGGCTAAGGAACTAGCGACCCTCATGAGGGACATGGATGATCAAATGCAACAGAGACTCAAAGAGAAAGAAGAGGAGATGACGACACAGTTCGTCAAGAAGATGGATCGGGTGAAAGGGAAAGTGGCCAATGAAATAGTATATTAAGAGAAGTTAATGCAGGTGGAACAAATTAAGTGTAATCTCGAGTTGATCATGCTGTTTAGAGAGGGAGAGACCACGCTGGAGGCTGAGCAGAAATATTTGGAGAACGACCTGGGTGGGTTTAACGATGAGCTGGCTATGCTGAATTTCAAGGACCTGGACATGAAAAAGCACTGGACGGTGACGCCGACCAGGTCCGACCTGAGTGAGCCCTTTGAGCCCAACCCGGCCGAAGAAATTAATCCCTATGGTGCGAATCTCCCCTCTCTAAATCCTATTGAAAAGGTCGTGGCTGGAAGTAATGAAGATGAGGTTATGGTTGAGGAGGAGGTCGAGGGGCTCGATGCCGCTGCGGGCAAAGCACTTGACAAGGCGGTCGAAGTCGCTGTGCAGATCAGGGAAATTGCAACTATTCTGAGGAAGGAAGCCCCCAAGGGGGATGAAGATGACGCAGCCGGCAAGGACCTGAATGCCTAGAAACTCCTCCCTCTCACCTTGTTTGCCTTTAGATTTTAAAACTCTTTTGAACCATTTGTGAAGTCTGAATTTTGTGCCGGGGGGGGGGGGGGNGAACCTTTTAATGCGTTTTTAATTTATGTTGGAATTTCAGTTTATATCTTTGCTTATTATTTCCGAGAACTCGTTTCGGGCTGAGTATATATTATGGTTCTTGTGTTGATGCGTACTAGGATTGTATTGTGTGTGTTTGCTAGCGAATATTGACGTACACTTTGTCGTTAAGGCGAGTCGTTTGAAGTAACATACTTTATTCGAGAGGACCGAACGTTCAAAAGTACAATGAGTGTTTCGGCTGTTTGACAATGTTTGTTATGCGTTTTAACATGTTATTACAAGACTAGGCTTGGCTTTAGCGCTTATAACATGTTGAGGGATGCTTAGGCTGATGCCCGCCTGAGGTGTGCGATGTATTGTACGACTGGCCAGGTCGTACAATGTGATATGTTTGATTTTTTTGTTTTCCGTGTTGTGCTATAAGGAGGGGGTATTTAAAGGCTTAGATAGTTTTACCAGAGAGAGGCAAAAGTGTAGAGCCTAGGTGGTACTTTTCAGGTGTAGTATACTATTCTCCCCTCGATTTCGTCGGAGTATTGGTAGATAGGATAGGCGTTTAACCCAAAACCTTTTAATGCGTTTTTAATTTATGTTGGAATTTCAGTTTATATCTTTGCCTATTATATCCAAGCACTCGTTTTGGGCTGAGTATATATTATGGTTCTTGTGGTGATCCGTATTAGGATTGTATTGTTTATGTTTCCTAGCGAATATTGACGTAAACTTTGTCGTTAAGGCAAATCGTTTGAAGTAACATACTTTATTCAAGAAGACCGAACATTCAAAAGTACAATGAGTGTTTCAGATGTTTGACAATGTTTGTTATTCGTTTTAAAATGTTATTGCGAGACTGGGCTTGGCTTTAGCGCTTATAACATGCTGAGGGCTGCTCAGGCTGATACCCGCTAGGGGTGTGCGATGTATTGTATGACTGGCCATGTCGTACAATATGATATGTTTGATTGTTTTTTGTTTTGCGTGTTGTGCTATAATGAGGGGGTATTTACAGGTTTAGATAGTTTTACCAGAGAGAGGCAAAAGTGTAGAGCCTAGGTGGTCCTTCGCAGGTGTAGTATACTATTCTCCCCTCGATATCTTTGGAGTATTGGTAGATAGGATAGGCGAAAACGACAGTAAACCATAATGGATGGCAGTGGATAGCTTGGTGGACTTCAGGTATTTAATCTTGTTGGTTGGGTGAGAGATTGCACTATGTAGGTTCGCGAGCAGGTCCATCAATATAGCGAGAGCCCTCGGTTGAGTCGGGCTGAGTATTTAATGTGAAGGACGAATACATCTCCCCCATTTTTTGAGAAAAACTAATAAAGGAAAAAGGGCGGGCTGGGTCGGAGTGTGAAGGACGAATACATCTCCCCCATTTTTTGAGAAAAATTAATAAAGAAGGAGAGGGCGGGGTGGGTCGGACTGTGAAGGACGAATACATCTCACCCATTTTTTGAGAAAAATTAATAAAGAAGGAGAGGGCGGGTTGGGACGGAGTGTGAAGGACGAATACATCTCCCCCATTTTTTGAGAAAAATTAATAAAAGAAAAGAGGGCGGGCTGAGTTGGAGTGTGAAGGAAGAATACATCCCCCCATTTTTGGAGAAAAATTAATAAAGAAGGAGATGTATGATGCGAATTTTAAATTATGAATTACAATAGTTGGATTCCTGTCTAAGGAATTGCCTACATACCCCTTATGGGGATCAAGCTGAGGTCGTAGTTCACTGATTTGAAGGGTACAAATATGCGTGGAAATAAAATGGGAAATAATTTGCTAGTTATCAACAAAAATATTTCTTCAAGTGTTGAGCGTTCCAAGGATGTCTCTCTTCGTTTCCTTCTGTGTCCTCTAGTTCATATACTCCTGGCTTGATGACTTTAGATATTTTGTATGGTTCGTCCCATTTGATGTTCAGCTTTCATGCGTTCTTTTCAGCCCTTGCAGGGAAGACTTCCCGGAACACGAGCTCTCTTTCGGCCAATCGTATCTTCCTGATCTTTTTGTTGTAAAATCGTGTTGCATCGTTGTTGTAATTTTGCAAACATATTGTCGCCTGGTCTCTCCTTTCATCAATGGTATCTGCTATGTCGATGAGCATCTGATCATTTTGGTCTGTGTACTGAGGTGCCAGTTTGACTTTTAGGCTGGAACTTCGTTTTCAGGTGGTATTACTGCCTCGGTTCCGTACACCAAAGCGAATGGTGAGTCGTTTGTTCCTCTTCTAGGTGTAGTTCGATAGGACCAGAGTACTCCCTCCAATTCATCTGCCTATCTTCCTTTTTTGGCGTCCAACCTTTTCTTTAGTCCGTCTAAGATTATCTTGTTTGCGGCCTCGGCTTGGTCGTTGTGTGGGATGATACTGCTATGTAAAGATATAATGTCTCCCCCTCCTGGGGATTTGAGAGGACTGGCGGTGTCATGAGGTAGGTTTTCAATTCTTTGAACGCTGATTTGCATTTCTCGTCCCAGATGAATTTCTTCTTCCCCTTCAGGAAGCTGTAGAATGGAAAGCACTTGTCAAATGGATTTGGATATAAACCTAGTCATAGCGGCTATGCGCCCAGTCAGTCTCTGCACTTCTCTAGTGTTTTTTGGTGATGGAATTCTCATTAGGGCATTGATTTGTTTCGGATTGGCTTTCATCCCCCTTCTTGTCACCAGGTAGCCGAGTAATTCCCCTGAGGTTACCGCAAACATGCACTTGGCTGGGTTTAGCTTCATCCTGAAGGGATTTAGTATTTGGAAACAGGTGCGCAGATCGCCCACGTGGGTGTCTTCGTCGGAAGATTTGACGAGCATGTCGTCTATGTAGACTTCCATTGTTTTCCACAGCTGTTCCGAGAACATTTTGTTGACTAAGCGTTGGTAGGTTATGCCTGCATTCTTTAGGCCGAAAGGCACTACTTTGTAACAATAAATGCCTATGTCTGGAATGAAAGCGGTTTTTTGCCTATCGTCTGGGTGCATGAGTATCTGATTGTAGCCCGAGAAGGCGTCCATGAATGAGAGCAGTTTGTAGCCAGCTATGGCTTCGACGAGCTGATCTATGTTTGGCAACGGGAAACTATCCTTGGGACACTCTTTGTTTAAGTCTGTGAAATCTATGCAGAATCTCCATTTGCCATTCTTTTTCTTTACCACTACGGGGTTAGCCAACCATTCCGGATATTTCAACTCTGTGATTAAGCCTTCTCCTAACAACTTTTCCACCTCGTCTCTGACTGCCTGAGCCCGCTCGGCCCCTAATTTGTGCTTTTTCTGTTTAACCGGCTTGTGGATTGGGTCCGCATTTAGCTCGTGAAACATAATGTCCAAGCTTATTCATGGCATGTCCGTCATGTTCCACGCGAAGGTGTGCTTATTCTCCTTTAGGAAGGAGATCAGCTCCTCTTTCAAGTCTTTTTGGAGTTTCGACCCTATACCGACGCAGCGCTCCGGATGTCCTGGGTATATGCAGTACTGTGTCACCTCGTCAAGCTTGGATTCCTCGTATGCCGGCTCCACAGATGGGGTGGGCATTCCAATCTGTAGTTACTATAAGGACTTTTCTCTGAGTTTGAGTTCGGCCACATAGCAAGTTTGGATTAATCTTTGACTTCCTTTGATCATTTTGATTCCTTCCTTAGTTGGGAATTCGACGCATTGGTGGTACGTATACGGGACATCCTTCATTGCGTTTATCCACGGTGTCCCCAAGATTGCGTTGTATATTGTCGGTTTGTCAATTACTGTGAATTCGAACATCCTCGATACCCCAGTTGTGTACATTAATAATTTGATAGTTTCTATTTTCTTTGATGTTTGGCTGGTGAAGCCGGTCAATGGCGCAGGTGGTCCTTCGATTCGAGAGAGGTCTATGTCCATTATCGCCAAAGTCTCTTTCAAGATTAAATCTACCGAGCTTCCCATATCTATGAGCACTCTTGCAATTTCCTACTCTTCAAGGATCAATTTGATGACTAGGGGATCGGCATGAGGGACGTCGAGTCCTGTTGTGTCCGTTTTGTCGAATGATATAGGTTCGCCTGTCTCCAAGGGCTTGATTTGCCATTTCTCACACGATGCCGCCCTACGCCCATATGCTTTGATTGAAGTTACCAAGTTTAGGCCAAACTGGTGGTTCCCCATGATCATATTAATTCCCTTTTTGAGTGGTGGGATCGGCGCCATTTGAGGTAGTTCTTCTCGGTCTCGTTTCGGGGGATCGACCTCTTTGGCTTGGTCTTCTACCCCCTTCTTGAGGTTAGTTGTCTTCGCCTTGCCAGGTTCCACCAATTCTCCAGACTGGTATTTGCTGAAAAGGAAAGACTTGAAGCTCCTGCATTCCTCAGGGGAGTGCCCATCTTGGTTGTGGTATTGACAATGCCTTTTGACGTCGTTTCCATTGATTCCAAGGTCCATTCTTAGATTTTTCCTGCAAAAAGCATTTGATTACTTATCGGGGGTTTCGCCTCGGGGTAGCGACCTGAGTCACTTGACCCTTTTCTCGGGTTCGTTTCATCATTTCGATTAGATCCTCTTCTATCCGTGCAAACACCTTTCCTCTATGGAGCACATCGTCGATCGTTGTTGGCGGGTTCAATATTAGGTCCTTTCTGAATTTGGATTCTCCCCATACCACATTTTTGAGGGCAGCGATCATGGCGTGTCGGTTACGACCACTCGTGATATCACTTCTTTGAATCTGTCAATGCATTTTTGGAGGGGCTCGTTTGGACCCTGGGTCATGCTCCACATATATGCGTCTGAGATGTCCCTCTTGATGTACACTGAGTAGTGCTTTAAGAACATCAAGCTCATCTGGGTGAAACTGTGGATCGATCCTTCGGGAAGCCGTGAGAACCAGGTGAGTGCTGGTCCCTGTAGGTGTTCCCTGAACAATTGGCAGTATCCCGCGTCCTTTTCGTGTTCATTGAATTGCACTCATCTGACTGTGATTCTGAAGGCGGTCATGTACGCGCTGGGATCCGTCTTTCCTTCATAGAAAGGCATTTTGATTTTTCTGGGGTTTCGTATTCTCGCATTCTTTATGTGTGCGGCATATGGGCTCCAAAGTGTTTCCTCCAATAGTCGGTCTAGTTCTGGCGCCAAGCTTATGGCCTGATGAACTTTGGAGTTCATTTTTCGGAAAACCTGTTGTAAGGAATCTTTCATCTCCTGAATCTCCTTGATCGATTGTTGAGGTCGCTTGTGGGCACGAGAAGGTGGGATATGGGAGTCATCCTCGTATGCGTCTCGTTCTCCCTCGGATTCCTCGGATAGGTTTGTTCTGTCTTTCTCGTCTTCCGAAGCCTCGGGGCTTGGGGTGCGATTCGGCTGCTCGGTCTCGCCATTGGTTTGGTCATCTCTCTGGTTGGATTGTCCTCCCTCTGGGTTTCCATTGGGTGGGGTCTCCGTTACATCAGCATGGCGTTCTCGCGTCTTGACCGAGCGCGGGGTTGGAGTGAAGCGTAGCCTCCTGGAGAGTTCTCCCGAGACCGGGTATCGTCATGCAGAAATCCTGGTGGAGCGGTGTCGTGAAGATGTTGCTCGGTCTAACCGTTTGGTCATCGCCTTTGTTTGGTCTGCAGACTCCTTTGCCATCTGGTCGAGCCTGTCTAGCAAGGATCTGTTTAGGGCGTCTTGTGTCTCCAGCTTCTCGGACATGGATTGTACAGATTGGAGGAGTGTTTGGATCATGCTAGCATATCCATCGGATGGTATGGATGTGTTTTCCGTCATGGCGGAGTTGGATTTGGCTGCGTTTTTCCTTCTTGCGTTAAAGAACTATTGTCTCTCCACAGACGGCGGCAATTTTTGGATGCTAAAACCCACAATGAATTTTTAAATGATTATCTTAATGAGGAATTCGTCGTTCTTGTCAAAATCAAAAAGAAATTGCAACACAAACTCAGGTCGAAAAGATATAAAGAATAATATGCTGTTTTATTGATCTCGATGAATGTTTCATACAAAGGAGAAAATAGATCGATTTCTTAATTCTAGTTCTAAGTCCAAAAGATTCTAATGCCTTATTTCTCTCTCTTCTTGCTTTATATCCCCCTCCTCCTAGTCTGGGTTGTTCCGATCTTCTTGGGTTGTTAGGATTACGATCTCGATGCTTCCCCCTTATCTTGGAACTATCAGGACCTGGTCTTCTCTTGTTCAGTTTGTACTCGCCTTCTGCCCAGGTCATCTATGACTTTAGTAGCCGATCATTTGCTTTCTGTGCCTAGGTAGAAATCTGCTGAGTGAGTTCTTTTGCATCTTGACACATGCTGAGCTGTTATCTAGGAAGTTATACTAGTTGAGTTGGAAACCTGCTGAGGGGGTTTCGACACCAACAAGTCTTGGCCACAAGAACAGTTGGCGAGTTATCCTAGATCTAGCAGTAGAGACCGATAAACCTAATTGAGTCACAGTTCACTAACAATAACAGAAAACAGTCTAAAGCCCTAAGTATTTAGTGTGGAAAATTGAACGTGTCTATTCCCCTTCTCTTCATCTCTCTTATATAGGCTTCAGAATTAATCCATCTTCCTTTACCGTCTTCCGTTCTTATGCGGAAATCTTCCTTTTTTGGATTATTCTTCTGCGGAAATCTTCCTTTTTGGATTTCTTCCATTTCTTCTTGGCTTGCAGGACAAGCTTCGACCGTCATCATGATTGGGCTTGATTCTTTCCTAAAGTCATAAGTGGGCCTTTTCCGTATTTTATGCCTCGTTGGACCGTTCTATGGTTTACGCGATTTTTATGGGTCTTACCGGAGAATCGAGCTTTCGTACTATGAGCAAGATAACATCAACGTTAACTTAGTCATTTATCATTTTAGACTATCGATAAATACGAGCGTGTCCTTATGACCATTCCAAAGGATAATGATTTTAATCGTATAGTCAAGATAATCTTTGGCGTTTTGGCAAACCATTATCGTTTTATACAATTAACTCCATATGAGAAGATTTCATGATTCTCCCAAAAGTCGTAGAAAATAATCGTATAACTAAGGTGATCTAAGTGTTCGGGAGAACCGGAACCGTTCATATGATTACTTCGGGACTTATGCGAATTCTATGATTTTAATTGCAGAATTCCAGCGAAAATATAGAATAATATGAAGTGAGAGACGATTTTTCTGGATCGATACGAAATGCGTATGTGATCCATCTCTCCAACTGGCGAGATGAATGCATGCTTTGATTCATCTTGCTAGTTAACGAGATGAATTCTTGCTTTGATTTATCTCACCAGTTGGCGACATGAATTTCTTCCGATTCATCTCGCTAACTAGGGAGATGAATTCCTGTGCAGATTCATCTTGCTAGTTGGCAAGCTGATTCATCTCGCTAACTGGCGGGATGGATTCTTGTTCAGATTCATCTCGCCAATTGGCGAGATGAATTCTTGTGCAGATTCATCTCAACAACTAGCGAGATGAACGTATGTCCAAAAACGTCTTGATTATTCGTGCTCGAGCATGATTCGTGCTATCCGCAAACGATATTCGGGATTAAGCGTTTGTCTGAAGGTTGTGTATCTATTAGGTTTCTCGGACATTCATTTCAAGTATGCTAATCCAACGCCAGACGTAAGCGGACCATCTTGACTCATTAAAATCTTAGTGATAGGAAAATCCAGTGGAAAAAAACCATTCTTGGCTAAGGAAAAAAGAGTACAAAGACGATCACTTAACGATTTTATAATTGTTTCTTGATTCTTCTGAAACGTATCGTTTGTGATCTTTTGGAAGTATCATGAATTTGGTTCGTTTATTCCGTTGAACGGGATTGACGCTTGGACCAACGGCTTTTGAGACATTAATTTTGTCGTGACCTTTTTTGCCCCCAACATTGGCATAAGGGACTGGTAATCAGAGATCTAATGCAAGAGGTATGCATATCATTTATATGTCTTCTAGCGTCCCACTTTTTGGGTAATTCTTGGTCTCATAAAGCCAAATTCAGACTCATTGTCGCGAGGGATATGCTTTTGGTATTCTTCACTGTGCAAGCTGTGAGTATCTCTCTCCTCTTTCGTCCATGATTCTTGACATGTCACTATGTAATTTCACATGGTCTTATCAATGTAATTCAAATTATTATGTATGCTCACTGTGATTGGTTTTGTTTTCTTCACTTTTTTCCAAAGAAATTATCTGAAACATCAAAGAAAAACATTGAAAAATTTTCTAAATTTTTTTATTATATGGAAAGAATAAGATTGATGACATTCTAGGTTATAGTTGTAATGGCTGGTTTTTCTTCTATGATGGAAAATGATGGAGTGTTGAAACTCTTTCGACGATAATTGAGATCGTACATTGTCAAAACACCCCATTCCATTTTACTACTACATTGTTGAATTGTAAAACTTTCATCTCCCTTTCATTTACATAGCTAACATTCTTCTTGAATACGACGAATAACACGCTCTATCACTTTTGTTCTATTATAAATCTTTGGGGGATTCTTCATAAAAAAATTTGTATCAATTCCGAGGCAAAAGGTTAGTGTGCTTTACGAAAACTTGTTTTTGTTTTCTTAATCACTTACAGTCTCTTTTAAAAATTATATGAAAAGGTTGAAACAAAGCTTTGTTACCATCAAAAGATCATCAAGATTATTGAAGGGCTAGAAGGAGAGGTATGTATTATCTTTGGTCACATCTTTCTACATTTTTAATATCTGAATTGACATAAGTTCATTGTATATATGGAATTTGAGCAAAAAAGAACCGAAGCGCCTCACACACTACTCACACACTACAGGTAGAAAATATCAGATGGTCGCCGCCTCATTCATATGAAGAAGCCAATAACAAATTCAATATCTCTCAAATGCATAATGGAACATTAGAAGCCAGGATATTATTTATAGGAGAGGTTAGTGAATTAAGCTTGTCAACTTGTTGAAATCTTGAAATACTACAAAACAAGAGTCCTGATAACTCCATGTGGCTACATTTCATATAGGCTTTAGATCTTGGAAGAGGCGTGGATCTAAGAGGATATATGGTAGAAGAAATATGGGAAGAGTTTTCTAAAGCAAAATACATTGGGTGGGAACTGTTTTCATTTTTTTTTTGATAATATGTGAATTTTATTTCCAAAGGAACAGGGGTTTTACATCAGTGAACTTATAGTTTCTTGGCCAAAAAAAAAAGAAAAAAGCCTTGAAACCTAAATTTATACAAAATGTCGCTATCCAATTAATGATACCTAAACCAAATGGTTAACAGATTCTGAAACTTTTTCCTTGCACGATGCGCTAGTAAAGAGTCCCGAATGTTCCAATCAATTTCTTTGAATAGCTGAGCAGCCGGTTTTGGCAGTCCTTGTTGTCTGGAGTTCCTTTCCTTCCATATACAATAGATGATCGCTTGTGCAGTAAGCTGTTTAAGTGTAGAAGAAACACTTGCAGTGATTCCAATTAACCATGAAATGAGAGAGTTCCAGTCCTGGAAAAGAAATTGTGGTTGACCCAGCCGATGTAACCCTATGGACCAGACAGAAGAAGCGTACGGACAGTGAAGTAACACATGAGTTCGGAAGCTGAATTGCAAAGAGTACAAGTTGGGGATATCTGCGCATTCCTTTGTTTTACCGGGAGACGGCCATAGTTTTCTGTCCACATTGTAAATGCTTGTTTTGGGATCGCTTGCTTAAACCAAACCGCCTTCATCCATCTAACTCTTGGACCCTTGGACCTTAATAATTCCCAAGCAGCCTTGTTGATAAAGAGAGGTTCACCCCATGTAAATGAGTCTTTGCCACTATTAGCCATAGGTGGGGTAGTAGTGAGCAATACATTTCGAAGAGTTTGGAGGCATTTATCACGGGTATGTGGTGGTGGGAGAATCCAACTACCATTTCTTGTCGCTTCAAGTACAGTTGCATCTGTGTGAATACCAAGTTTCCTTGGTCCATTAGGTCATGCAATATCAATTAAGGGGCCATGCTTATGCCAACAATCATGCGAGAACTTAATCATTTTCCCATTATGCACCACACAACCAATCAAATTCTTTGAGACATGCCTTTGCTGAAGCATATTTTTCCAAATCCAAGAATGTCTATCTTTAGATGTGGTGGTCCAGAAGCTCTCGGTCTTAAGCATATGATCTTTTATCCAGCTGGCCCATAGAGAATCCGAGGCATAAAACAATCTCCACACTAGCTTCAGTTGCAGGGTTTTGTTCCAGAGAGAAAAATTCCTTAGTCCCAAACCTCCCTCCTCCTTCGGCAAGGGAATTGTTTCCGGCAAAGCGCTCATGGGAATTAAATAGTTTGAAGTAACCTTCTCAATTACTCCAATGGAAACACCCTACTTGGAACTATGCTTTATCGTGGCTTGAAGGAACAACTCATGTACGTCTTAGGGAAACTTGTGAGGCTGCTCTTAATCAATATTCCACTTGGAACTATACTCTTAATATTTGATGTAAGTGATTAAGAAAATATCTTAAACTTTTGTTGTATCATAAATTACTTTCAAAATTGCTAAAGTAGATATATCTCTTGGTCTTGTTTACGTAACATTTGAGATTTGATTAAGCCATGAGATTCTTCATGTTCTTCTCTATGTTGTTAATTATCAATGAACACAGATGAATTATATTATTTATTGTCCCAACCCCACAAAGAGATTTTTGAAGAAATACAAATAAACGATTTTTACGGTACAATTTATCGTCATAGTTTACATAGTTTGGTAATTCATGATATACATAGTATTTTACTACGTGTTGGTTGTAAGATATTTGAAAATAACCTTGAATTCAAACAAAAGTTTGATATCTATTACTGTTGTAAAGGTAAATTCTATGTAAAAGCTATGATAATCAAACTCATAAGAGAGCTATTATTTACAAGCTAA
Organism: Iberis pinnata; assembly: GCA_900406425.1. Taxonomy (NCBI): domain Eukaryota; kingdom Viridiplantae; phylum Streptophyta; class Magnoliopsida; order Brassicales; family Brassicaceae; genus Iberis; species Iberis pinnata. The sequence goes on from OVBE01001707.1 coordinate 19,316, forward strand.
TAAATAAATTCATCTTATAAAATTAAACCGAAGAGATATTGTTTTCATGAAGACTATTATCCTTACATCTAACAATTCTTTTAAAATAAATCAATATGCGAGTATGTTCGGGTAGTCACCTATATATGATTGAAAAGAAGAGAACACCATTATAGATATATAAGAGTGGATAATGTTTATAGTAAAAAATCAACCAAATGTGTGAACTTGTTTTTTTTTCGTCAATTTATATTATATTATTTCAGAAAATACAATCCACCAAGAGATACAATTAGTTCCACTACGAGGTAGATGTAGACCCACAAAGGGTAAATGACTTCACAATCGAGGTGATAAGAAACTCCTAAAAGGATAATAATTCCTAGAAGGATAAGAACTCCCAAAAAGAGAGAACATAGTCTAGAAAACACTAGACTATTAAACTTCAGACTATATTCGAAATCCCTGAATATCAGTATAATACTGAAATAGGAGATCCGAGTAGGAATTATACCCCTTAGAAGGTGAAATCATAAATCTAATACATATAAAAAGACGACAATAAGTGAAAAAAGAAAGCCATAGAAAGTACAAAACCAACAATATATACAAAAGGCCTTAGTTAAAATTGAATTGGGCCTCCTATAGCACATTTCGAAACCCATCGCATGGAAAAGAGCCCTAGCTTGTAGATGATTCGCGCCGCAAGACCAAGAGTAACACCGCCTGCCTTCATCGGAAAATCTGATTATCCACCAGTCATCACCACCGAGATGCAGAGCGAAACCAAACAAGCAATAGAACTTATTCCAAGGAAGAGCCGGCCACCAAAACTTCACCCACCACCACCGATATCCAGGAACCGAGAGCTTCATCAGGGGCAGCGAGAGGCATAACTCATTGAGGCAATCTAGTCTCCAACACCACCAGAGCTTCATGCATCTCAAAAGGCGCCTCATGCGCCGGAGTAAGGACCTACAAAAGATGAACCAGCGAAAAAGCACAGGCTGGTCTAGGGAGATGGAAGTAACGGAGGGGTGGAGACATGCACCACATCGACACAACCGCCATCGTCGAAGCAGCAAGAGAAGGCAAAGAAACCAGATTCGAAAAATGTGGGTGAAGAGATCCGAGAATAAAAAACGAAAGGAGACAGATTAACGGAGCCGCTGAGCGCCAACGTTAAAGCCAGACACCAGCAGCGATGGACAAACATGGAGGAGATCAGCCGCTAGAGAGAGAGAGATACCTATTCGAGAGAAGAGAAGAGAGAGAGAGAGAGGTATTCGAGTGAACTAATATAAATAATCATCTATATTAGCAAAATTAGCATTTACAAAAAGAAAAAATTCCTATAATACAATAGAAAAGTTCTAATATGACTAGTATACCATACATCTTTCAAAGATAAATAGAGTATTTTTAAACCCTTGTAAATTATAATTCACTCCCTTGCTTAGTTTTCTCCTTATTTGGTTAATTTTTAATTAACAAATCCAAGTCACAAAACGTATTCCACGTCACTGAAACATTTTTACATATAATGATTCAAATTTCTTCAACACTCTACTATTTTACTCTGACGAAAGAAAAAACGGTTTAGTGACCTAGTTATCGCGCTCGTCGTCTTCTCTGAAATCATCATCGTTAAAATCACATTGTTCGTCCTTGTTGAAATTACTAGTAAGTTGCGACTGAATTCGATATATGTTGCGAATGAGTTTGATTCTGTTGCGGATGAGTTTGATTTATGTTGTGGCTGAGTTTGATTTTTGTTACGACCAAGTTTGATTTTCGTTGCGATTGAGTTTGATTCTGTTGCAGATGAGTTTCATTTATGATGTGTATGGGTTTCATTTTACATATAATTAACAAATCTTCTTAAACACTCTAGTATTTTACATAGAGTAACTAATAAAAACGGTTTAGTTTCCCTAGTTTTCACCCTCGTTGTCTTTGTCGAAACTGCATTCTTCCTCGTCGTATTCTCTGGTAGGTTTCAAGTCATTTTGATATATAATGTGACTGAGTTTCCATCGCGGGTGAGTTATATATCTTGTTGCGAATGAGTTTGATATATGTTATGGCTGAGTTTTATTTATATTGTCGTTGGGTCTTTTATTCTGATGCGACTGAGTTATTTTATATAGTGGTTGAGTTATATATCATATTACTGTTGAGTTTTAATTATGTTATGGCTGCTTTTATTTTCCATCGCAACTAGGTTAGTTGTATTTTTGGCTGATTTATATTTGTCTTTTTATGATCAGATGTCTGCCTCTAAATATCAAACACGAGATTACCTTCCAAGACTTTATGCTATAGGGGCTTGTAATCTTGAAAACAAAGCTTTTAATCACATTTTCTGTTTGGGTGACATCTCGGGACTTAGATAAGCAATAGATAATGATGGGTGGCAAGGTCTAAAGCCGTTACTTGCTGGAATCATTGCCAAGATAGCTAATAGAAAGATCGTGTAGTCTGGTAAGATAGTACATTATCTACTTTGTAGACAGCTTCGCGTAAATAAGAAGAAGATTTGGAGTATCGTTCATGATCAACCTATCAGGTTTGGATTAAATGAATTTTCTTAGATAAGTCGGTTAAACACAAACCCACTGCCAACGAAAATTTTAAACTTGAACCTGAGCAATACGAAGCTTTCTAGGATGAGTTGAATGTACTGCGTAGGATGGAAACCAAGTTTGATGAATTGGGGAACGTATTAAAAGTCTGTCAAACATTAAGTTATGAAAAACGCAAATGGTTGGGACTGTTATTTATGCAAGCATGGGTATTTATGTTTTGCATCCTAATTCTAGGATAAGTGCAAAAAAGTATTCGATGATGAAGCTATGATGGCATATCCCTGGGTCTTTCAACATTTTAAGTTCCTGTTATTTCTATTAAGTTATTGAGTCGAGAAGGTAACTCATACTCCATCAATGGCCTAAAGAACGTGTTTTTGATTTGGGCGTATGAATCTTTCACTTGCTTCGGAGAGTGTTTTGGGAATAGGGAAAGTGACAAGGCGATTCCGATTCTTTGATGGGTTGGAAGTCGTACACGTGCAAGTTTTGATTTTGTCATCTCTAATGAGATCATAAATTATGGCAACCTAATGTTTCAGACTGAGTTTTTATTTATTTGGTGGATGTGTTATGTTGAGACGTTTTGTATCTCCTGTTTAACAGCAGAGTTTTCTAGTTCTTATTTTCTTGGTGAATGAGTTACGAGTTATTTATAGGTAGTTTTTATTTGTGTGGTGGCTGAGATATCTAGTTTTTATTTTTAATTGTGGCTCACTACATGAAATATGACTATCGATAGCGTCCCAGGATAGCATTTTTTGTGTAACTGCTATTGTATATGGACACGTCTTTTATCCATAGCGTTTCATTTTTTTGGACGCTATTTTTTCATTCCCGGGAAAACAAAAATATTGAGGCGCGTAATTTTTCTTAGTTTCGGCACTTACTATTGGAGATAATACAAAAAAACGCTATGGTAACTTTTTTCAACATAATCAATTCGATCGATCGACTTAGTTACTTCTCTCTTTCTTCATTATTTTCAGAAGATCTTCAGTGTATGCGTTACTTCGGGACATTGTTGATCTCACCGATTCGAAATTCCATTGTTTAATCGAGAAGGTATCTTCCTCATATTTAGTTAATTTGCAATGTAAGATTGCAAATGTATAATTAAGCTATATACAAATTGTTTGATTTCGAGCTATCATCTATATATATATATATATATATATATATATATATATATATACAGATTGTTTGAATTCGTTAGATGTGAAATTTAGCTAAAAATAACTTTTAGCTAAATGTTATTTTTTATTCTCAGTTCTTAAATGACAGTAAGGACAAGAGGAGGCTCTGCTGGGGCCTGTCGTAGTAGAAGTAACCAAGGCTTAGAGGCTACATCTGCACCAACATGGGGTAAAAATGTAGCAAGAGGAACTAAAAGAAGAAGTAATACTGAAGAAGAAGAACTTGTTAATTTGGATCAACATGGGGTAAAGAATGCTAGCAATGATGAGATTCAAACAAGGAAAAAGAGTTAAAAAAAATAAGAAGGTTGTTAATCTGTCAAATTCCAATGAGGTAGTTGAACCTGAAGAATTAGATAGAGTGGTGGAAGATGTTCAGGGTGAGAATGTAAGACGACTTGAAGATGATCAGGATAAAGTTAATGAAGATTATGATGGTTTTGCTGATAATGATGACGATTTTGATGAGGGTGAGAAGGTAATACTTGATGATGAGATAAAATTTACGGAGACACGAGCTCTTGAGAAAGAAAATGATAAGACTTGGAGGACTGAACATAATGACCATGAAAAAATTATCAGAGTACTGAACGTAATGGCCATGTTAACATGGATCAACATGGGGTTAACAATGAGAGGACTGAAGGAAATCAAACTCCAATTAATAAAGTGAAGGAAAAAAAAAGAGAAGAGGACCAACAAATATGCGTACAGTGGCTACAAATCCTAATGAAAGGGTCTCAGTGTCTTTCAATAAGTATGGTGAACATGTTGGACCTGGTTCTGTTACATTGTCATCTTTTCTTGGTCCTCTGGTGAGAGAACATGTTCCATTTATATTGCGTGACTGGAGAAAACTTGATCAAGTTTCTAAGGATACCATGTGAGAGGAGATACATGTATGTTTGACCATTTAAGCAATTTATCTTGATCCAAGATAAGTGTTCATTTTAGCATAATTTGATGCAGGGGAGCTTTGACATGAAAGAAGAGTGGCAAAAAGAGGTTCTTATGAAGCAGCTGAGATGTTGGTGGAGGGCTGGGAAGTCAAAGCTGGTGGCACAAGTAAGAAACACCAAAAGTGTTTGTGAGAGGATTGCTTTAAAACCCAGCAACATCCCATCTTCTCAAGTATGGAACTCATGGGTTACATATCAAAATCAAAGAAGAACACGTAATTAAAACAAATAGATATATTAGAAAATAGGGTTAAGAAATCTTCTCCACAAAGATTCAGGATTCGTCTCCCAGTAAAACTTAGAAAATAATAATAAAGCTTAAGTTCTAAAAGGCCTAAAAACATTGTATTTATAGGCTAAAAAATGTAAAATAATAAATAAGGAAAACTTGGATAGGTTTGAGGACTTGAATTGCAAATTGGAAAACTTCTTCTTCTTCTCGGGATAAGTGCCCGATCGAGCAAGAGTTTGCCCGATCGGGCAGTTCACATTTTTGCTCGACTCTTCTCTTTTGCTCGATCGATCTTTTGCTTTGTAATATTCCAGGAACATCTGCACGATCGGGCACTTCTTCTTTTCAATCTCTTAAATCTTCTGAAACTTCTAAAAACTTCTGAAACTTCCTGAAATGCACCGTTTTGCTCTTATTCAACACGAACACCTAGAATAAAATCTACCAAATATGCAATGAAAACACTCAGATTAATGTAGAATAGCAAACATAAATGCCCACTATTATGCATTAAAACCGAGTAATATCAATTGTCATCAGTGAAAAGTAAATGATGTAGAAATGGTCCTTGATTCGTTAGTTTGATCCCATTAATTATACTTTGTCTTTCTGATATTACTCGGTTTTGATGCACAATAATGGGCATTTATGTCTGCTATTTTGCATTATCCAATCGTTTTCCTTGTATATTTGGCATATTTTTATGATTCTAGGTGTTCGAGACATTTTGGAGCAAAGTAATGGATTTCAGAGCAATGCAGAAAAAAAAAGAATATGCTCAAACATAATGCCCGATCGTGCAAAACCTCGTGGAATTTTACGATCTTATAGATCGATTGATCTAATTACATCAATGCCCGATCGATCCTTATAGAGAATGATCGATCTCCTTACCTGAGAATAATTTAAAGAAAGCCAAATTACAAGATCGTCCTCAAGCTTATTTGCAGTTGTCCTTATTTTATTTATTTCTTTGAAACTATATAAGCCTTGGTTTTATTTTAATCACGCTTTATTATATTCTAGTTTTTACTGAGGGAGACAAATTACATAACCATGTATTTAGGAGAAGTTTCTCTGAACTCTTATTTTATATACTTATTTTGATGCTTTTGATTATATGTTCTTCTTTGATTATTAGGATTATTCATAAAGGGATTGAACTTGTTAGGTTTTAGGGTTTATTAGGGAAACCATGTTTGATTGTTAGGATTATTCATAAAGGAATTGAAATTGTTAGGTTCTTAGTTTAGACTTGTTCTTCATGCTTGAATCAAAATTGGCCGCTTAGTTCATGATTTTAGGTTAATAAACACGAAGGAATTTGATTTAGAAATCCGACCTAGTATAGATGAGTAAATGTCTTTCCTTGCGTGAGTATTGTCTTAGATGATTATGAACTTATCAAATCTGATCTTAATGCTTGATTGAATTATCTAAATATGGTGAGAGTTTGTCTTTATTAATTCGAACATAGAGATCTAATACTTCAAGAAGGAGATTAGTCTAGCTTATGTCTTTTGAGTTGAGAACTATTTTCAAAATGAAAATCCTTGCATGATAACCTGACGTTTCAACCTGATAACCTGTGAAATTCTCTATTCTCTGACCCCTTTAGTTTATTAATTCACTTTGTTTAGTTTAATTATTCAGTTACAACCATCTATTTTATTTGTATTATTTTGATTCAAAATAAAACTAAAAGTTGTGCTATGTAGTCTTTGTGGGATTCAACCCTATCTATACTATTGTGGTCCGTTCTATGTAGTGTAGATTAGGAATTAAATTCTAGACCTATCAGAATTTTGACGCTGTTGTTGGGGACCAATTCGGTGCCTTTTAAGTATCCTTTAGAGTCTAGTCTAAGATTTTTATTATTTTTAGTACTCATCTCGTTTTTTCTTCTTGATTTTTTTTTACAGATGCAAGACCAGAAAATCTAACAAATCAACTGAATTTCTTAACCTCAATAACGCAGAACTCGCGAAGTTAGAACGTTCAAACTGGAAATCATATAAGAACGCAAGCTCATCCAATTCAATGGGTGAAAATGTTCAACAAAACGATCTGGTCAATCATGATGGTCCAAAAAACCTACCTCCTCATGTACTCAGCCAACTAATAGTCAATCCAGTGGGAAGAGGAGCTAACAACAATCAAATCCCACCAGGACAACCAGGAGCTAACGCCAATCAAGTGCCACCAGTAAACCAAGGAGCTTGTAATGTTGATCAGATTGGACGAAACTTCATCTTGATGGGCGATCCAAATGAACCAGCGTTCACCTCAGAATCACCCTCTGGTCGGTAATTACAACAACCCTGATGCGTTCTTTGCTAACATGAATGCTATGCAACCCCGACAATCTCAATGTCAGAAGTACTAGTTTCCTAATCAGCTCATCCAAATACTTCGCCAACAACAATGTCATGGTCTACCCAACGAGAACCCTATGGACCACATCGATAACTTTGAGGACATCTGCAGCACCACCCAATTAAATAGGGTATCAAGGGACTTCATGCATTTCAAATTCTTCTGTCACTCTCTAGCTGAGAGAGCACTTAGGTGGTTGAAGTCCTTACCTGCTGGTTCTATTGAGACTTGGGATGACTGAAAAGCCAAGTTTCTCACTCACTTCTTCACCACTACCAGGACCAACTCTATATGAAACAAGATCTTTGTTTTTTTAAAAAGTCTTGTGGACTCATTATATGAAGCCTAGGAACGATCCAAAGAAAATCTTTGTGACTGTCTACATCATGGCTTCTTAGATGTAAGTCTCCTCAACATTTTCTACAGAGGAATAGATCAGAGGTATCAACTCTCCTTAGATACATCAAGAAATGGTGATTTTATGCCTAAAGCTATCCCGGATGCCTACAAGTTGATAGAGAATCTTGCTATGAGCAACAATAACCATTGCCCAGACTTTGATAGAAGAACTAGGGGAAAGACTTCTGGCACCTATGAATTCTCAGAAGTGAAAGGGGAAGTTCCAGAGATGAAAGGGTTGCTTACTCGACTTATCAAGAATCAAAACCAGAAACATGTTAGTTTTGCTGAAGATTTAGATGTTGTTTGCTTTGCCCTTCAAGAGCAAAAAGCTGAAGGTCAAAGGGTGTACAATCAAGGGTACAATTCATGCTTCAACAAGACTCACCCAAACCTTTCTTAGAGAATCACTAATGTAGAAAATCCTCAAGATCAAGTCTACCCACAGCAACGAAAGAATTTTGTGCATAACTCCAATTCAGACAGTTTTCAACAAACCTCTCAGCTTGTATTTCAACAAATACCTCAATCTCAGTAAAGCAACTCGATGGAAATAATATTCAAACAACTTTTGAAAGGACAACAACAGTCTTAAAGAAATTTATCTGAGTTATACCAGAAGTTAAAAGCTCTATAGACTCATGTCAAACATCTTGATACTCAAGTATCTCAAACTTTAGGGTCTATAAAGAGACAAGCTAGTGTGTTCCCTGGGAAGGTTGAAGATGATTGTAAATCTATAGTTGATGATTCTATTGAAGATGTTGATGAAGCGGAAAAAGCATCAAATATTGGTGAAAAGACTGTGAATTTCGGAAATCTTGTTGCATAAAAGGTTGAAGAATATGATGCAGACAGAAGCGGTCAATCGATCCCTTAGAGATCAATCGATCCAAGGAGCTCCAGAAGAAGAGATTGATCAATATCTGATAGATCGATTGGCACAAACCTAAAAAATTCCTAGGGGAAAATGAATGATCGTTCCCACTAAGAACGATTGTGCTGGCTCCACAAAGAGAAAACTCAGACCCAAGAGATCGATGGATCTCTGATAGATCGATCGGGCGTATGCTGTCAGATTCAAAAACTCATGAGATCGATATCTCCAACATCGATCGATCCCTCTTCCCATATTACTATGATTCCTACAGAAGCTTTAAACCGAGAATCCCTTACCCAGTACCACATGCAAACCCTACACTAGAATTTTAAGATGGAGAAATGATAGGGAAGCAACCAAATCCACTTAGGAAGCTTCAAAAGCTACAAGACTCTAGGGAATTTTTGGTTCCTTGGTGGATCAATGAAGTAGAATTCACATACTCTCTCTCTGATACTTGAGCTAATGTGAACGTCATGTCAATAGTTGTTGTAAAGATTGGGAATTTTAGGTATCACACCGTCTAAGACAACCTTTAGGCATGCTAATAATTCTAATATATCTTCGAGTGGTTTATCTATGATTTATTGATACAAGTTGGGAGAGTCTAGTTCATGTTGATTTTTATGTCTAGGAGATGAATGGGAATTCAAATGAACATTTGGTTCTAGGGAGACCTTTTCTTGCAATTTTAGGAGTTGTTGTTGATCTTCCTAATCAGCATTTATCTCGAACGAAGATCAAGAAAACGGTTTTCTATTTGGCAATCCCTACAAAGGGTATATCCAGACTCACTATGGTTAAAGAAGAGGAAATGAAACATGAATCTCATATCGAACCTAATCTTAAGGGTAAAATTGATGAAGTCTTGCATAAAGAAGCTCAAGTGACAACAAGGAGTGCAGTTCCTAAGGCCAAGGAAAAAGAGAAGGTGAAACCGAAGAAAACCAAGAGAGAATCTCAAATGAATTTGATTCCCCAGGCAATCGTTGGAGAAGAAATTGAGTATAAGGTAGAAAACAAGGGTTCTTCAAAACCCTACTCAAAGGTTAGAGCGTTCTTCACCCTAGAGCTTAAGGAGAAAGAAAAAAGTGATGTGATGAGTAAGGTTCTGAAGCTGAAGATGTCGGATTTTGGAGCTTGTTGTGGAGTATCTCTTGATGTTTGATCCAACCCTAGCTTAGAAGGTAAGTTTATCAAGCTATTGATATTAAACAAGAATTGAGTGAGAGGCAACTCACTATCTAGTGTTTTAGGTTTAGTGTTTATAATTTTTGAGTCAGTTTCGTTTTTAGTTCCTAACCTATTTATTCTAGTTTTGAGTTCTCTTTGATTTATGATATTTCTGGTCAAGGATTTTCACGTTACTCCGGGTTATCTCTTATCTATTTTCATTCCTAATCATCTCACTTGAATTGTTGGTTATCTTAATGGTTTCTCTCTTGATTCTTGATAATGTTTATTAGTATTGCTAAGTTCATTGCTCACCATTAACCACTTTTCTTGATATTTTGACTCAAGTATCTCTTGATTCTTGCTAATTTTAATTAGTATTGGTTGATCATTGCTCTTTACTTACCAACTTGATGATGTGATACTGGATTGATTGCTTAGAACTATTTTGCATAGTGCCTTTCACATATGATTCTTGCTAATTGTTCATTAGTATTGCTCGATCAATGTGCTCTTAATGGTTTCTACAAGTGATTCTTGTTAACTCTTAAGTTAACCTTGCTCAATCATTGTAAAAAAAATATACGAGTGTTTCAAATCGAAAGGACTCTAATACTTCTCTTGAGTGTTTGTTCTTTTTGCAGACATAGCAGATATAGGCAACAACCAGATATCGTGAGGTAGCAAGTTTGGAGCGGATTTCAGATTGAGGGCAATTCACCATTAATATTTCCTCTTCACTTGAACTCATGTATTTTGTTTCTATTTTAGACTCATCTATTGATTCAGGTTACTCTTATTCTTTCTCAAAGATTTATTTTCCCACCGGGACAATGTGAAGTAAGTTCGGGGAGGATGTAATGATACTAACTTTGTTTTAATGTCTTGTCTTTTGATGAAATTTTTCAAATTTTTCATTTTGATTTTAGTTGAGTCTAATCGAGTAGAAGGAATAATGACCAGAATCTGTGATGATTACTAGCCTAGTGTAAGTTTAGATTCATTTCTACTTGACTATTGACTTAGATTAACTGATGGATTTAGGATTGGAACCCCATTGACTGATTGATATGCTTTTGAAAGTTCTAATATCTTGGATTGTTGATGATTTGATGCTAGCTCTATTGTGATATGACTTACCTTGATCTCAATTATCTTGCTTATGGTGTTTGTATACTTTGAAAGCTAGGTACATTGCTCTTCAGTTCTCTGTAAAACCGATAAGTTCTTTCAGTATGATCAGTATCCTTTTCCCCCTCCCTTCATATATAAAAAATGGTAAAAGAGGGATTTAATAGTGGACCTTGAAGTCCATTTCCTCATCTCGTAAAACCGGCTGCTAAAAACACGAAAAAAAAGAAAAAGAAAAGAAAGAAAAGCGCATAAATGCAAAGAAATAAAATTAAAAAGCTGTAAGAAAAGAAAAAAAAAGAGAAGTGAAGTGAGAAAAGGGGAAAAAGATTAGGACCAGAAGTCGATTGATGCTATGTTTGGTGTGGGCACTTTGATAGATGAGGTACTCAAGTGCGCTGATCGATACCCCATAAGTAAGAATGCACCATATATAATTGAATAAATTTAATGAGTTGGTTGAGATGATTTGATAGTTTGATTGATTCGGGATTTAGAGTAGAATGCATGTTGTTAGTTATGTGGTGATAAACAGACTATTTGCAGCGGTTGTCTAAGACTAGTGTCTTTAGTTTTTGATACATGAATTTGGAGTTTCTGAGATTATGCGAGTTCCTATATGGTCCTTTTCAAACCTCGTCTCTAGATTTGTTCTTGCTTTACCTGAGGACAAGCAAATATCTAAGTTAGGGGAGGTGATATTACTCGGTTTTGATGCATAATAGTGGACATTTATGTCTACTATTTTGCATTATCCGAGCGATTTATTTGTATACTTGGCATATTTTCAAGATTTTAGGTAGGCCTGTCCATTTTGGATCAGATTACCCAACCCGTCATATACCCGACCGGTATTTACGGGTAAGGGTCGGGTACGGGTAATTATCATTACCCGTCTAAGTCAAGAAAAGTTTTAAACGGGTAAGGGTAACTATTTGGGTACCCGAATTACCCGTTTACATAATTAAATGAATAAAATTATTTCAAAAACTTAACGATAGTGATAATAATTATTTGTATTATAATATATATATATATATATATATATATATGATCTACTAAACGTTAAAAAAACTTACATAATCCATTATTTTATACCATATTTTTTATTTTCATACTATTTTATTCAATTTTATAAATCTTTTTTTACAAAGATAGAATATTATAGTCAAACATTATACTAATATCAAATTTTAATACACATATTAATAAAATTTAAATAACATATTACGAGTTCGAGTATTAAACATGTATTGATTTTAACTACCCGACCCTTACCCGAACCATACCCGCCATTACACGACCCTTACTTTTACGGGTATGCTTTGGGTATTAATTTCTTATACCCGAACAACCCGTACCCGACCCATACCTGCTATTATCCGACCCGCTACCCAAAACGGACACCCATAATTCTAGGTGTTCATGTCACTTTAGAGCAAAATAATGGATTTCAGAGCAATTTAGAAAAAATGCAGAATCAGCTCGAACAGAATGATCGACCGATCTCAAAGTACATGATCGTGAAAAATCTCCTGGAATTTTACGATCTTATATATCGATGGATCCTCACTTGGATTGATCGATCTAATTTCATCAATGCCCGATCGATACTTATAGATCCTGATCGATCCTTATAGAGCTTGATCGATCTCCGTACCCGAGAAGAATTTAAAGAAAGCCAAATTACAATATCGTCCTCAAGCTTATCTGCAGTTTTCCTTATTTTATTTATTTTCTTTGAAACTATATAAGCCTTGTGGCTAGTTTATTTTAATCATGCTTTATTATATTCTAGTTTTTACTAAGGGAGGCGAATTACAGAACCATGTATTTGGGAGAAGTTTCTCTGAACCCTTATTTTATATACTTATTTAATGCTTTTGATTATGTGTTATTCTTTGATATTGATTTTCGTTTTCTTGGCAATGTCTGAGTAGTTCCATAATTAGGTTTAACGGTTTCTCAGGGAAACTAGGTTTGACTGTTAGGGTGATTCATAAAGAGATTGGAATTGTTAAGTTCTTAGTCTAGACTTATTCTATAATGCTTGAATTAAACTAGTCGCTTAATTCATGAATTTAGGTTGATAAACACAAAGGGATTTGGTTTAGAAATCTGATTTAGTCTAGATGAGTAAATGTCTTTGCTTGCTGGAGTATTGTCTGAGATGTTTATGAACTTATCAAATCTAATCTTAATGCTTTATTGAATTGTCTAAATACGGCGGGAGTTTATATTTAGTAATTCGAACATAGGGATCTAATAATTCGGGAGGAGATTAGTCTAACTTATGTCTTTTGAGTTGAGAACTATTTTCAAAACGAAAATTCTTGTTTGATAACTTGAATTTTAAACCTCATAACATGTTGAAATCCCTATACCTGATGCCTTTAGTTTATTGATTCACTTCGTTTATTTTAATTATTTATTTTATTCGGTTACAACCATGTATTTTATCTGTATTAGCTTGATTCGAAATAAAAATGAAAGTCGTGTTATGTGGTCTCTGTGGAATTCCATCCTATCTATACTACCGTGATTTGTTCTCTGCACATGTAGTTTAGCTGATATGTGTCTTTAGTCAAACGATGTTAGTTCTAATGCTGATTTAGTAATATTCATAATTTGTAATATATTTAATAAAAAGTAATGATTAATTTTTTTCAAAAGAAAAATATTTTTCTTTGGGGAAATCTACGGGAACGTGAGTCACTTAAATATTATCTCTCTAACTAACTAGGATCCCTCCATAAATCTAAGCGAAAAAGAAAATTTAAAAATTATTGTTTTAGAAGTTCTCCTTGTGAAAAGTAAAGCGTGTGGATGACTCGAGACTGAACTCCTGACAAAGTGAGTTAAGTGTTCGAACAAGCGTTGGACTTCCACAATAGAACACACCTGAAACCATCCAAATTACCTCAATCAACATTTACAATATATAATTAATTTTACAACATGTTTGGGCGTTTAATGAATAAACATGAAAGGTTTTAAGAAAATTAATTACCTATGCGAGAACTTTCGTGCTTGCTTGATAGTTCAGAAAAAACCTTCCTCCAATTAGGTCTTGCGAAATGGGTTCGTATCTGATTGAATCATGTAGAATATTGGATATATATATATACAAGGGATTAAATTAATTATATAATAAGTAGATATTAATATAAAAAAAAAAAAAAAACATACTCGGCACTCAGAGACAATGTCAACACCATTTTTGGCATGCTGAAGTTTCTGGACCATAGCGATTAGAGCAGATCTTGCATCTCCTGCTTCGTACATACTTGTTAAGTAGTTATGCATCTCGATCACGTTCTACCAATTTAAATTATTTGAAATTTTCCATTAATAGTGTGTGCTAATTTAATTTTTTTTTTTTTTAATCACTTGTGGTTTTCAAAGTGCTAAGAGTAAAAATGAACATGACAAGAAAACATCAGAATTTCTTCTCTTTTATTTTTATCATAAATTTGCCAACTATTATCCTGTTGCATATAGAGGTACAAAATTTTGAGTGAGTTTGAACCATTCTCTAAATTTCATAGTAATATTAGGCATGTACTGCAGATTACAATGCAAATTAGAGAATAGATAACTAGTTAAAAATGCCAAGCATAGTGGCAACTAAGGCATTGATAGATTGTAAAATAAAACTTACAGTTGTGTCGTAGAGTGCAATATCATCCATAACTCCTTTAAACCATTCAAAAGAAGCTTGTTCTCTTGTCACCCAATAAAAGTATGCTCTTTGTGGGAACTTCTTACCTCCATTTACATTAAAGCTCTCACCTCCTTGCCCCTATATATATATATATATCACACCTTAGGCTCACTCAATTTATTTAATTTTCTCTCTCTCTCTCTCTCTCCACTTACAGGTTTGAGATGATTCAACATGTCTTTTAGGATACTTATGAATGGTGTCGCCCCGATCCCTAGCCCGATTAACAAAAGTATATCGAATTTCTGATAGTTTTGTGCCGGTGCTCCGTATGGTCCTTTGATAAAAATTCTAGGAAATCTAGGAGATGATCATAATATGATGATCAACTTGTGTAAGAATATTAGTTAAAATTAGGTATTCACTTACAAGACTTGTGATGATTCAATGTGAGGGTTTGCACCTCTTGCTCTTGTTTCCATCCTAATCAGATTATCTGGATTCGATTTCGGTGATTCGGGAGCCTCGCATGTCTACAATAAATATTAATTACATGATTAATTAGTCTCATACATAAACTTGATCCCTCCTATACTTCAAATTTCGTACTATATACGTTCTCTATATATATAATTTGTAAGATATAAGATGTTAACAGATATTACCTTTGCAAATCTGTTCCTAAGTTCAGTGGTCCAGTCTCCTAGTGCTCTTATGTGAACGCTCAAATATTCATCTCCAGGTGCAGAAGTCACGGAGAATGGGTGCCTTTACCATTCATTAATAAATAAATATTATATTTTACAACTATTATTTTTGTAAGTTAATATATATATATATATATATATATATATATATATATATATATATATATATAT
>OVBE01001708.1:0-34762 GCA_900406425.1 Iberis pinnata
TAAATCTTCTCCCAAATACAGAGTTTCAGAATCTCTTCTCCCTCAGTAATTATCTCAGAAAATAAAAATAAAGCTTCTTTCTAAAAACCTAAGACACCTTGTATTTATAGGCTAAAAAAGTAAAATAATAAAAAGGAAAACTTGATAGGCTTGAGGACTCTTTTGCAAAATATGGAAATCTTCTTAAAATNGTGCTTTGGACCGATCGGTCCAGGCTTAGACCGATCGGTCCATGCTTAGAACGATCGGTCTGTCTTCTCCAGACTCGTGTGGACCAACCGGTCCAACTGCAGACCGGTCGGTCCAAATCTTTTGTTTCTCGGATAATCAGACCGATCGGTCCAAGGGTGGACCGATCGATCCGAAGTCTTTTTGACTTCATTTCTTCAGATTCGCCAATCCGAGACCAGATTGATTCTTCAATTATCCACTTAGTCATAATCCATCTAATTAACAGTAATTAAGCACTTTTTAATCCAAATCGACCCGAACACCTGAAAATCTTAGAAAGATCCAATTCTACAAAGAAAGAGCTCAGATAATACAAGTTTAGCAGGCATAAATGACCGCTAAAATGCATTAATTCTGAGGAATATCAATTATCTGTTACAATCTCGTAGGGGATTCCATGTTTGCAAATGATATTTTTCAATACAAAGTTTTCGACTTGAGCGTCTTTGATGCTGGCGTATGAATCAACTTCAACCCACTTCGAGAAGAAGTCTGTTAAGACCAGTAGGAAGCGTTTCTGTTTAGATTTATGCATGGTCCAACCATATCCACCGTCCACTACAAGAACAAATATGGTGATGTAATAGAAGAGAGGAGTGTTGCGGGTTGATGGATTGTCGGTGCGAGCCTCTGGCATTTTTTGCACTTACGGGCGAACTTTCCGTGGTCCTTAACCATGGTCGACCAGTGATATCCATGGCATTTTATTTTTATTGCGAGAGATCTCCCATCGGAGTGATTCTCGCATGAGCCGAAATGGACTGCCTCCATAATTTTTCGCGGGTTGTCTCCTTTTATGCAAGTAATGAGGGGTCTGAAAAAACTTTGTTTATAAATTTCTCCGTCCACTAAGACATATCATGCGGAATGAATTTTGAATTTTTGAGTGACCCACTTTTCCGTCGGCTATGTTGGATCGAATTTCTTGCAGCCATGGTTTATCGCATCCGTACCCGAGTTGTTCTTAATTTTCTTTGGGTTGTTTTGTTTCGCCGGGGTCCTAGTCTGACAACTGGATCAAGTTTATTATGATCAGGGGACCGATGCTTGGATGTTCGATAAACTCCACAGGGATTACTCTACTGAGACCTGGGTCAGAACTAGAACCTAGAGGCGCTAAAGCATTGGCCTACATGTTTTCTGAGCAAGGTATTCGCGTGAGGGCAAACCGTTCAAAGCCTTGGGAAAGGTTCCAAACGAGTTTCAGGTATTATTCCATCCTTTTGGCCCTGGCCTCATATTCTCTGCTACATTGACTTGCTACGAGTTGCGAGTTGCATGAGGCGTGGATATTTCGTATTTTTAGTATGTGGAATATGAGACGAAGTGGTTGTTCTAGTATTTTTCCAATTGGGGACGTGAGTCGAATCCCGACTCTTGAACCTTGTTTGGATGAAGATCCGTCCACATGGAGAGTCTAGAGTAAGTCCGGTTCCTGATTTATCATACTGTCCGTTGGAAGCTCTACTAGAAAGTCAACAAGGACCTGCAATTTTGCGGAAATCTTTGTCCGGTATTAGATATCATACTCGCTGAACTCGATTGCCCATTTTGCTAATCTACCTGACTGGCTGGGGCTGTGTAGAATCGTCCGCAATGGGAAGGATGTGAGGACGACTGCTGAATGTGATTGGAAATATGGTCGTAGTTTTCTTGCTGACATTACTATAGCGAGGGCCGATTTCTCCATAAGCGGATATTGTATTTGAGCATTAAGTAGGGTTTTACTTACGTAAAAATTCGTTTTTTGTTCACCACGCTCCTCCCTAATGAGGAAACCACTTACGGTTGTCGTCGACACCGCGATGTATAGGAATAGTGGTTCTCTGACGATTGGTTTTGCGAGGACTGGAGGCGATGTCATGTAATATTTCAACTTTTGAAAGGCTTTTTCGCATTTATCCATTGATCGTAAAATGAAACGGTTAAGCGCGGCGATCCTTCCGGTTAGCCTTTGTACTTCCCGCTTGTTTCTTAAGGAAGCCATTTCAATCAGCACGGTGATCTGTTTTGGGTTAGCTTCAATTCCTTGATCTGTGAAAACATATCTGAGGAACTCCCCAAATGATACGGCGAATCTAAATTTTTCCGGGTTGCGTTTAATGTTATGTTGGTTTAACTTCTTAAAGAAACTCTATAGATCAGTGACGTGGTTATGTTCTTCGAGGGATTTTACGAGCATTTCATCTATATATACTTCCATTGCCTTTTCGAGTTCTTTGGAAAACATGCGGTTAACAAGTCGTTGGTAGGTTTCCTCGACTTTTTTAGGCCAAAGGGCATTACTTTGTAAAAGTAAGTACCACGGTTGGTGATGAAATCGGTTTTCTTGTGATCGTTGGGATTCATCATGATTTGGCAAGTGGCACGCTCGGGACCCAATCTTCGTCTTTTCTATTTAACAAGTTTGAAGGTTGGGTCGACATTGAGCTCATGACAAGTTATGTTTATGTCGATTATTGGCATGTCTTATTCGGTCCATGTGAATGTACAAAGGTTTTCTTTTATGCAGGCTATGAGTTGCGTTTTTAAGGGGTCGCAAAGGTCAGCACCTATCTCAACACAACGTTTGGGAAATCATTCTTCTAAGTAGACTGAGATGATGGGATCGCAAGTTGGTTTGCGAATTGCCTCTGAAGCTTTGATCTTCTTAATTTCATAGAATCCTCTACCCCATCTCGTTCTATGGTGTTTTCGATTTAAAAGTTGCCAACGTACACTTTTCAGTGATCAAGTCGTCTTGTAGTTCAGTT
Source organism: Iberis pinnata (assembly GCA_900406425.1). Taxonomy (NCBI): domain Eukaryota; kingdom Viridiplantae; phylum Streptophyta; class Magnoliopsida; order Brassicales; family Brassicaceae; genus Iberis; species Iberis pinnata. Next base: position 2,985 of record OVBE01001708.1, read on the forward strand.
TGTTGTTGTGAGTAATTGATTAGTCGCTTGGCGATGTTGCGTCATCCGTCTTAGCAGCAGTGGCTATAGTTGGGTCGACGAATTTTTCTAGCGTTCGTTGTGTCGTTACGTCTAGGATTTTGGGCTCAGAGGTTTGATTACCTTCCTTGGATTGATCCGTTTCTCGAATTGGCAAATCTGGTTTGTCTTCCTCTGAAGCATTTTCAGCTTTTTCTGAAGCATTTTTGGCCAGCGACTGAGTTGTCTTTGCTCGTTTGGATTTGATTGTGGGTGTTGTTGCGACCCGTCTTAGTTTATGATCAGCTAGGAGGCAAAGTCGCGATTGTTTTTGGCATCCTCAAATTATGGATATTTCGTAAAGAGTCGGGAATTTGATGCTTAAATGGTAAGTTGATAGGACTGCCTTCATGGAGTTTATCCAAGGCGTTCCCATGATCACGTTATAGATAGCAGGATGGTTGACTATCGTGAAATCAACGATTTTGGTGATTTCTTTGGCTATTACTTGGAGTTGAATCGATATGAGAGTCATGGTTATCGTGCCAGAAAAGCTGGTGAATGGTTTTGGCGTCGGCATGACTTTGGATAAATTGACACCCATCCTGTTTACCGTGTCACAGAATATTACGTTTACAGTACTTATATTGTCGATGAGGACTCTTGTGACTTTGGGGTCTTTTATGACGAGATCGATTACGAGGGGGTCGCTGAGTAGTGTGTTGATTCCGACAGCTTCACTTTTCGCATGAGTAATTGTGTTATATGGTGAATCGGAGGGTGTGAAGAGAAAATGGGCAGGCCAGTTGGCGCTCGATTCAGCTTTGTAGTGGTATGCTTTTAACGAGGAGACATTATCCTCAAAGTCTTGCGATCCTTCGATAATCATGTTTGCCCAGTGACGGTTGACGTTGTTGCCTTTGTTCTCTGAGCCTCTTCTGCATTTTCCCTCTATTCGAGTACCCTAAGGTGCGTTGCCGCCTTGCGGCTCTTGGTCGGACATAGGTGGTCGATCGGTTTCTTTGATGAGATCTTTTATGCTAGACACTTCTGACATTTCCCCCGCAAGTAGTTTTGCCGTTAGCCTGGCTCCAAGAAATTTAAAGTTCGTCATGTATTGACACTTTTTTTGGTGTTACTCGATGTCCTTCCCTATTCGGACGATGGGTTGATAGCATAGTTGAGTGCGCCTAGAATATCTTCTAACTCATGGTGGATGTACTTATCGTTACGAGGGTTTTTCTTTTTTGACTTATGCGGATGTCTTTGCCGGCTTATGCTTCTACGACAGAACTTTCATCTCTTCTTCGATGATGATAAAGTTTGTGGCCTTATGAAGAGCATCGTGAATCATACGCGGTTTTTCGAGGGCTATCCACTTCCTGGATTTTGACATATACCAGAGGGTTGTCGAAAGATTCCAGTGGAGTTGTGTAATAGCCGAGAGAACCATTCGAGAGCCACTCCCTGAAGATGTTCGATGAATAAGAGGTAGAAGCTTGCATCTTTTGGGCCCTCTTTGAGTTTAGACCTCGCCATTGCAATTTGAAAGGTTTGTATATGAGCTTTCGGATCAGTGGTTCCATCATACATGGGTATTTTTATGTTCCCTAGTTTAGAGACTTTTGTGTTAGTTATTCGGCCCATAAACTGATTTTTCTGTGCCTCCTTGAGGATTCAGTCGATCTCCAGTTCTGCACTGGTAGCATGGTGAATTTTCAATTTTACCATTTTGACTTCTGCAGCGGTTTTGTGATAGATAACGAATTTCATCGAGGTCATCTGGCCTTCGAAGCTTGTTGGCGTTTGGTACGGATGATTTGAGGTTGTTCCTCAACCTTTTTTCTTGCTCTACCGAGAAGATGTTTTCTTCTTCTTCTGTCATGGTTTTTTCGAGCTGACGACCTTTCCATGTTGAGTGGTTGTTTCTTTTCCTAGGATGTTCATCCTCATCTTCGTCAAAAGGATCGGATGGTTCGTTGAATTCCAAGTTAAATCGCTCAACTTCGTTCTCTTTCGTTTCCTCGTTGAAAGGCAGAAGGTTGGTAGCATTTTTCAACGTTGCGACATGAGTGGTCTTTCGGCGGTTCCTTTTGCATGGTTTGTGTCTTGTCAAACCAAGTCACAAAATCGAGGCTTCTTCCGTAGAGTTTGGTAGTCCCGCACGGAAAGATGGCTCTTGTCCTTGTGCTTAAGGTTTTAACCTATTTAGAGAGAGAACCCATTACCTTATCTTGTTATGCTAACTTCTCTACAAGATTCAAGAACATCTTCTTAATCTCCTCAAACTTTGCAGTGTTTGCGTTGATCTTGACAGTTGTAATGTTTGTCGGTGGAGTGTTACCGACGCTGTCATTCGGTGCGACACCATCATGAGTTGGTTGGCCATTTTGAGTTGGTAGCCATGCCCAATCTTGTTTTTTGCGGCTGTGAGTAAGATTGATCCGAACCCCCCCCCCCCCCCCCCNACTCTGGGAACCCCTTTCTCAGAGGTCTTGGATTTATGTAACCCAAACGTATACAAGATCAGAACACAACAATAAATAATGAAAATACGAAATTGTAAAAGACTAAAAGGATTTCGTATTTCGAATATGCGTATGAGCATGTTACAATCATGTGATTGCCACAATACAACACCCTCAAGTTTTATAAAAGGTCCCTAATGTGATGAATCAACCTAAAACAAGTGTTATCATGAAAACAAGAAAAAATGAATAAGAATCACGAACTAGAGATACATTCAGGAAAAGAAAGCAGTCCCACACCATAAACCATAGCACTATACTCTAATGTTTTATATAGTGTTATTACCAAGTGATAGACTTAAGTCATGTCGTTTTGTTTTCTTACAGAAAAACTTAATAGTACTGCCAAAATACTTCACACGAATAATAATTAACCCCTTCCTGATTTTTCTTTAAAAAATGGATAATTTAGCTATTTTTATGTATTTCGAGTGATTATCTCAGTTTTTTTATTTTTAACATGTTTGTTGCAAGAGAAAACGAAACAAATGAGAGTAAAAGAGGCGGATAGGGATCCCACAAACATGCACACCGTCGGATCTTGCACCCATTTTGATCTCCAGCGTTCATCACTTGTCCGCCAAAAATTTGGTGAAAATTTTTAAGTTCCAAAATTTTGATGCCAAAAATTCTCAGCTCAAAACTCTTCTCGCTATTCGTACTTCAACTAAGTCTCACATTCTATTTGAATCATATCGAATCTCTTGTTTTCCGATTTCTCTTAGGGTTTCTAAATCAAATCTATTATCTTGCAATCCTATTTCTCTTAGTGTTTCTCAATCAAATCAATTTCTTATGTGAGATGGACAAGGCGTGGGTTTGGATACCAATGAATGTAAAGGGATAATCTTAAGTACATGGAAGGTTCTACAACTTTTGTCAATTCTTTAGCAGTTAGGTTGAGTAATCATACTGAGATCTCATGTCCTTGTATTGATTGTTGCAGTTTGTCTTGTCACCCATTAGATACGGTAACAAAAAATCTGGTTGTCAAAGGTGTGTATAAAAAGTACATGAGGTACCAATGTTTGTTTTTGCACGGTCACGGAGGAGATAAAGTTGGTGGAACAGAACATGAAACCGAGGCATTTGATTTGCTTAGAACTGCTTATTTCAGTGGTGAAGACTCTCCTAATCAAGCCACTGACTTTGATCAAGAGGATAAAAATCTCAAACAAAAGAATAATAGAGTTAAATGATAAGTTAAGAGAAGATGTAACTCTGTTGTATCTAGTTGTCAATCCACGACATGCTACCTTATGGATATGTTCTTCTAAAGTCCATACTTTTAATTAAGAAATTTATGAAGATTTTTGGATTTGGCTATCAAACAATCCATGCTTGCAAGAATGATTGCATACTGTATAGAAAGGAGTATGAACACATTGATACTTTCACAAGATGTAATGTTGAGGATATGTGTTAGCATCATAGCAATGCAACAGAAGATTGTACAATGAGACACCCTGTTGACTTTTTCTGTTCGACACAAGTAAATGATATATGGCTTGAGTTTGGTGTTGAACCAAGAGACCTTATGCTTGATATCTCTACTGATGGGATGAATTCATTCTCCATACAGAATACCAATTACAATACATAGCCAATTTTGTTGGTAAACTAAAACACTCCTCGAACAATGTGTATGAAAGCTGAGAATATAATGCTCACTATGTTGATCCCTGGTCCAACCGTTCTAAGTATCAACATAGACATTTACTTAGCACCATTGATAGATGACTTGAAGTATTTATGGGCTAACGATATTCAAGTATATGAGGAATTCCAGAAAGAGACATTCACACTGAGAGCATTGATGCTTTAGAGCATCAGTGACTATCCAGCATTAGGAACAGTATCTTGTTGTAAAGTCAAGGGAAAAAAGCTTGCAACGTGTATGGGAAGGTTATGTCTTGTAGATGGCTTAAGCACAACCGAAAATATGTATACATGGGAGATAGGAAGAGACTAGCTCCTAAACATCACTACATATACAAGAAATGATGGTTTGACAACAGTGTGGAGGAAGAGAATGCTAGTAGGATTCAAACTGGAGCTGAAATATTTGATACACTAAAAGATTTCAAGAATTATTTTGGCAAACCTATACATAATGAAAGAAAAAGAAGAAGAGTTGAGTTGTTAGATGATGATACAGTTCAAGAAGAAGAGTGTGAAGAGTCAGATCATATCTGGTGGTGGAAGAAGAAATTTATATTTTGTAAACTACCTTACTAGAAGGTAATGTACTTTGCTAAATTTTGAAAATAGTGTTTCAATTAACTTTCCTAATATACGTGGTTTGAAGTCTCATGATCATCATGTACTCTTACAAAACTTGTTGTCAGTAGCTTTACGAGGGTTGGTACATAATGGATTTAGGATTTCTGTAAATCAATTATGCAATTACTCCAATAGATTGTGTCAACGTACTATTGACTCGGACAAATTGATAACATTAGAATCTGAATTTGTAGAGACAATGTGTCAACTTGAAAGGTACATTCCTCCATCCCTATTTGACATCATGTTCCACCTTCCTGTACATTTAGCAAGAGAGGCACGTTTGGGAGGTCTAGTTCATTTTTGCTGGATCTATCCTTTTGAAAGGTAGGATATAGTCATATGCTTGTTGCAATCATTTTTATTTGATTTTAATATATACTTACTGACTGGTTGTTAGATACATGAAAACACTAAAAGCTTTTGTGAAGAATAATGCAAGGCCAGAAGGGTGTATGGTTGAGGGATATTTAGCTAGAGAATGCATTTCATTATGTATGCAGTTTCTACAAACGTATGTACTAGTTCAAGAAATACTTAACCATAATGAAGTTATTGAGGACAATACAACAATACTTGAACGTAGAACATAGTAGAAGGGTGAAAATGTTGTCCTTTCCGATAAAGATAGGGGCATATCACATAGGTATATCTTGATGAGCATGTCAGTTATGGATCCTTATGTTGAATAAGATACTTTCTACACTTCATTTTCAGTTTTAAGTGGTAATACTTTTAGTATCATTTTTAACTCTAGGATATTTAAAAATCAGGATGCATTTGGAAATATTGCAAGATAATGATGCTCGATGTTGTAGGAATGAAACTCAGTTATGGAATAAAACATACTGAATTGTTTCACAATGGGTAGAGCAAAATGTTTGCATGATATGAGTTTAGTAATATAAGTAGTTTCATGTGAGGTTCTGAATATGCGTAGATACAATCAGAATGTAAGTTAAATTTAAATATGTCTAATTATATGTTTTGAACCAGTTTATATGTCTGCTCTTTTTCAGTTATATTGTGTGAATTTATGTTTCCTGACAATATGTCAGGACAACATGTCTGATTGTAGGTTATTTGAATTTGCATTAGATTGTGGTATATTTGCATATATATGTTTGCATATGTCAATTTAGTTTAATAATATTATGATTCTCTAGTGTGATTGTTGTTTTAATACATATTGTTCTGACATTGTTAATTAAATTTTTATCAGATACTTTCCAACGCAAAAGATCAATTTTCTTCCAAGCTAAGGTGGTTGACATTTGGACCAAGGAATAGTGCAATAAAAGATAAAGGACTTGTAATTAATGGGCATCGATTTCATACAGATGAGGTTAAGAAGCAGACACATAATGGTGGAATAACATACGAAGCTTTCAACATGTGTAGATCAAATACGCGAGATCAAAGACATACAACTGATATGGTTACATACTACGGAGTGATTAAGGAGATTATACTCATGGACTACCACTTTTTCATAGTACTTTTCTAATGCATGGGGCCAACAAAGGTAATAACATGAATGAAGAAGATGGCTTCACTCTTGTAAATCTCGATATGAACCAAGCAACATCTATGAATGATCCTTTTATTTTACCTTCTCAAACTAAACAAGTTTTCTACTCGAGAGAAGATGACTTCTCTAATTGTCATGTTGTTATGAGAGCACCTCCTAGAGGTTAACATGGGAAAGAAACTGAAAAATATTTTGTTGATGCACCCATAGCTATTCAAGAAGCAGATAAATTGGATAGTGGTAATGGATGTTTTTATGTTAGGGATGATAATTGTGAAGGGCTTATGGTTGTACAGTAGTACATTGTTATGAGTTTTTAGTTGTTTATGTTGTATTTGGAATTTATAAATATTACAAATTTAATGAAGAAAATGTAATTCATTTATTATTTCTGAATTATTTTATAATTGAAAAAATATAATAAATTAATTAAATTAAATTATTATTATAAATTTTACATATTTGGAAGAGTTAATAACAGAATTACATTGCTATGATACGACAATTAATTGTTATGAAATAAAACATAATCATAATAGATAAATTATGCTATAAAAATGAAAAATAAAAGTTATTATTATATTCCATAATAGTAGAAAATCACTGCTATTTTTAAAAATTTATAATTGCACATAGAAAAGTGTTATCCTTACAATGATAAACATAGCACCAGGAAATTCCGCTATGATACGCGTCAGACCTACTATTGCAGGTCATATCAGAGTATTTTCTATTGCGCTATAGATGATATTAATAGCGATTTTTGAGCGCTAATAAAATTCTGATTTTTTGTAGTGGAGAGAAACGATTTCATGAGTATAATTGAGAGAAGGAAAATTCAATCAAGGGAAACAATGGGCAAACTAAATAAGGATAGCTTAGAGGTATAAACAAGTTGCTATGGATGCAATCATGTTTAAGTAGCCCTCATGGTGTGAAATGGCATTGGGTACGTCTAGAGATTTATCTAAGGATCTGAAGAAGGAATACTATGGATGGAAACTCAAATAATATTAAAAGAAAACCACTATTTGGGACCAGACCACATATCAGATATCATCTTGCAGCAAAAAGACCTTTTTGTAAGTGTGCTAGTGAATAGCATGGAAAAGATCTAAAGAACCGAAGCGTTTATAGGGATATTGGATAGTATTCTGCTTCAAAACAAGGCTATACATGGAATTCTACAAAATCTATCCATTTCATAAAGGATGCGGAGATATATCATTTCGAAGAGAAGGCGGCCATTCAAGTTTCATAACTACTCAAAGGATGAGTGTTCGACCTAAGTAATAGAAAATAGAAACTATGACGTGGATATTTTAGTTGTTTTACGGTCAAGTTTTGGTATCGACTTTTCTATAGGACAATAATAGTTATTGTTCAACCCGACGGAAGTGTTAGGAAAATTCTACAACATAATGTCTACCGAGAAATGAAGGAGTGGAAGTTCTCATAGTCGCGCAACGGAAGCACGGTGGGATATGAAACTATTATTCCCTTGATCGTATAAAATCCAATCGAAGTAAAAAATATAAATATGAAGGATATGAAGGAAGAGATCACAAAGGAAGCAAAAGTTGAATATTGCCATGTCACGGGATGGACAAAACTAAGAAACAATATCAATGGAACGATATTTACTAATAACACGGTAAAATAGGTTTATTAGAAAAAACTTAGTCGGTGATGGAATTTAGTCTAAGCAAAAAGAACGTCTACAGGCCCTAAAGGTTTAAGAAAAAACTTTCGTCGTATTGTAAAAACCGTAAGCATTGTGAAAAGTTTTGCTGGGAATGACCTCCCATACAAGCTCAAGGTTTTCCTACTAAAGGAATGTAGGTAAAACCTTTGAGAAAGTTTCATTATCAAAAGCTAAGGACATCACGCCATACATAAGCACAACTGTTAAGTCTTCAAAAACAAAAGGTGGTAGAGCTATCTCTAGAGGATCATTAGGTCGTTCGGCATCTCCATTGCATCGAGAATGCATGTGAACATGTCATCGAAGTTAGACATTTTGATGCCTGGTTGGGAACAAAATTGAGGAGAATAATATCTTTAGAATTCGGGGTGAATTCTTTTTCAAAGAAAGAAGAATTGTAATACCCCAAACTTAGGAATCTAGTCCATTTAATATTTTCTCATAAGTTTAAGTCTTTAAAAAAAATTCCATAAAACCCAAACTTGATTTAAGAGAAACCCTAGATCTCTCCTCTATATTTATTTAAAATAAGTTTATGAGGGACAAGGAGTTAGCCACAGTGAGTCTTGATGTGTCCCTGGCTGTGCATCAGCCTTCCTGAGTCGTCACCTCTCATTAGAGAAAAAAACACAGTTGTGCAAAGCAGATCCGACTACACTCAGAAAACAGAAAAAACGGGTGATTGATTAATCTTTTATCAAGACGAAAACTAATGGGTAAGTGCTCAATTCTTATATGTACCTTTTCATGAAATCGGATCTTTGTCTAGAGATATATTATGAAATTTACCATCATTTTACCGAGAGATATTTACGCATAATTCATCTAAACCAATCTGGAAAGATCTAGCTTTTAGATATGAAAACGATATTCGGTCGGACTAAAATTTATTGGAGACCTAGAAGATACATAAATCTTCATTCTAAACGACAGGATCGATTATCTAACGGCTAGATTTTGGGTTATTGATCAATTTATGAGCTTCACATTTCTATCCCTTTTCCATATTTGACCAATTTGAGTGCAGTGGGTGTTTGGATCATTTAGAAAACTGGGTTTTGGTTGATATTCTACAGGAAGATGATGGACTCGTGTAAATTTCTATTGGTATAAGGAAATACCATTTTCGAGCTTGTCTTCATGGGTTGATATTCCATCTCTTTCGAATTAGGACTACGTTCTTCTTTCATTGTCTATATCCAACCTAAAATAATGTGAATGATGATTGACTCGTGTATATTTTTACTTGTATAATAAATACCGTTTTCGTGTTCGTCTTCATGGGGTTATATTACATCTATTTCAGGATTTGAACTACGTTCCTCTTTCATTCTCCATCTCTAACCAAAACTAAGGTGAAGGACATGTTTGAATCTCTTTCTCATAGCCTACTTCTTTCATCTATGTTAGTCTTTAGTTAAATCTTCCATGTTTGCATATCTGGTTAACTATATTGTGTGTATTATGTAAACCTAGTAATATATTTTTTGATAGAGATATGAATCGGTTATTGTTTGAGCATGCTAATTGTTAGTTTGTTACATGAAAACGAGCTTGAGACATTTGTAACGGGTGGACATCGTGACCGTGTGATGCTATGTATCTATATCAGAAAGGAACCAAACTCTCTATGTTGTGTGGTGTTTCAGGACTTTGGTAACGAGTGGAAATCATGGTATCAGGGAATTTAGATGCAGGGGATCTAATTCTAGGGAGGAAATGACCTTCTAATGTTGTGTGATAACTTAAGTACTTTTAAGGTTTAAAAGCCTACCAGTCTGTCAAGATACGCTAGACGCCATGGGATGCTGGTAAGGGTCTCGTAGTGGTGCACTAACAGATGCTTCCAGTGAATAATCGTTTGAGAGGTGAAGGGTTAATCACACTTCTACAGAGCCTTCAAACCGTGGGACAACCACTTATGCTATGTAGGAACATTGTATGATGTTCTACGTGCGAGATTTAGGTCCGCTTTCTTGTATTAATTGTTTGATTTTGGCTTAGACATGCGTGAATGATTGTTAGTATTTTGTGAGTGATATTGGATTCATGAATCCCCTTCATTGAGTTAGAATTCCCCATGAGTTTACTCACCCCCTGCTTTCATTCTATTATCCTTTTAAGGTGAACGTAATGAGTTTACGGATTTTGGATATGAGTATTTTTGATCATTTCTTATGGTTCAATTGGATTGACTAATCAGATATGAGGTTTGAAAATGATGTTGCTTTTTAATGGTTTTATTTGAAATAAAGTTGACTTTGTGGTAGGAATTTGTTAAGAAACGGTTCTACACTAAAGAAAATCGGATCGCCTCAGTATGGCTCAAGAAAATCTTGACCATGGTCATGATGAGCTTAATAGGATGACAGGACAATGCTTTGGTTTAACTTTTTGAGAAGCTGCTAACATCTTCATGATGATGTCCGCGGATGGTAGGATCAATACTAAGAATTTAAGCGAAAATATCTGCAAAATGCTGACTAGTGTTGAGATTACGGTTGGAGTAGTTAGGTTAAATAAGGTAGCTGGTCAAGTGTACGGGGAACAATGCTTTTTTTTTGGCTAACTACAGACCACCTAAATTATGTTTAAATGCGGTTCTATTGCTAAGTTTATGTTGGTACGAGCGTCATTCTTGATGGTATGGGCATCACCCATAAGTACAATTGAGGATTGATTGGTTTGGGTTAGCTTTTGGCGTAATTGCTAGTCATGTGAAATAGTTCTAGACAACCACTTTTCTTTGTATAAGTGCAAGGTGTAATGGGGTATTGGTTCACGCGGCTATTTCCTTGAAAAATACAGTTTGATTGGGTTGCCAAAGCACTACCTAAATCTGACTTTAGGAGACTTTGTAGTGACCAAGCTTAAATGATAAATACCATGCAATATTGGCTGGGAGATGACCGCCCATTCTTGCATGCAGATTTTATTGGTGCATTTTTTACTCATTCTTCATATATGAGGTCCACAAATCACTATACCTAAAAGCAAAAAACATCTAAACCTAGCATCAAAAGTAGAAATATGCAAATAAATCAACACTGAAGATATTATATATACAAGGATACCCTCGCATATTCTAATAAGGGTGTTTGTTTAGATAGGATCACCAAAGCTTTTAATGGTGACAATGTGCAGGATGTTATTGCAACGACTCAATTTTATGCAATTACGTGTACTAAACTAAAAAAATCTACCCAACATATATATATACATATATATATATATATATATATATAAATATATAAATATCAAATTCCATCATCATTGTTGGAGTCAAAAGCAGTCACGACGATACTAACTCCTCAACCAATCATTATGAATCAATGAGACATGTTTTAACCAAAATTGCCAAACTTCCGGGAATACGCAACGGTCATCGGATAATTAGGCAACCACCTCTACACTCTTTTATCCTTAGTCTGGAAGCTTTTTTCACCGGGTTTTCCTATCACTAAGGTTTTAACAAGGCAAGATGGTTCACTTATTGTCAACATTCGCGGAAAGCTAAAAACCGCGAAGGATCGGAAACAACGACAAAAAAATTAATATTATCCGATAAATGCCCTAAGCTCCGAACGTTGTTTGCATACGAGTACACTTACGCCAAACACACAATCAGCTCGCTTACCAATGAGTTGAATTCCACGACTTCAACTTGCCAGTTGGCGAGCTGAATCTCGCACATTCAGCTCGATAGTTGGCGAGCTGCATCCCACACACTCAACTCGCCAACTGGCGAGCCGAATCTCGCAAATTCAGCTTGCCAAATGGCAAGCTGAATCTCACAAATTCAGATCGCCATTTGGCGAGCCGGACCTCATACATTTAACTCGCCAACTAGCAAGCTAAATCATACAAATTCAGCTCGCCAATTGGCAAGTTGATTTCGTCTCAAACCTCCCGTTCCTCGTTTCTTATTATTCCAAGACTTCCTTGGAATTATGCGACTAAAACCGTAAAACTTATTCTTTCCGTGAAAGTATCGGGGTTGTCGTGTAAACGGTAAATATCACGTTTATGCGGTTATTCTTAATAGTTCATGGAACTATCATGACATCCGTTTGTATAAATATCAATCGCATAGAGCGATGACGACTAACTTTTCGCAAAATCCGTATCGCATCGTCATACGAAGGATCGATTCTCCGATAGGAATTGTAAAACCACCTTAACCTCGTAACGGCTTGATGAGACCTAAAACGTGACAAATGGGCCACTTACGATTTTAGGTGAGAATTCATCCCAAATGCGATGACGGTCACAACTTGTTCCATAAGCCACAGATAAATGGAAGAAGTTCAGAAAAGGAATGTTTCGGCAAAAGAAAAGGAAAATTTCCGCAAAAGAATCGGAGGCCAAAAAGGAAAACAGACAAGCCAAGGAGTCCATTTTAGAAGGATGGGGAGGAAAAGCTGGGGGAGATTCTACTATCTCTGCACCAGAAATACCTAGGATTTTAGATTACTTTTCCGCTCTTGCTAGTGAGCTGCGACTCGATGAGGTTATTCAGTCTTTGTCATTAGTTCTAGGATATTCGTTGAATGTTCTTACGGCTAAGGGTATCGCTTGATTGTAACACGCTCAAGAGATTCGAAATAAGACTTATTTTCCCTCTTTTCGTACTCTTAAATTCATTTTCGTACAAGTTATTTTTGTACTCTGATCTTAAATCATTTGACTCGCATAAATCCGGGATCTCTGGAAAGTTATAGTTCTCTCTATTTTCCCTAACAAACAGAAATCGACAGTGCAAATCTTGGTTCCCACAATCATTCCTTCCTTTGCCTTGATTTATGCATGCTGTCTCATTCCTTAGCAACACATGCGGCCACAAAAGAGGCCTAAGCTATTGTTACTTTGCTTAGTGAATGCGGTTTAATCCGCACTACTTTTCACAATATAGATAAAGTTCCCTAGAACACACAGTTCAATCAGTACAATTAAGTTATAGTTTTAATTAACATTTTATCAGTCCGGTTAGACTACCTTGACCATCCAAACGCATCTAGACTGATCACTAGTCTAACCTCGTATGGAATTACACCCATTATACGGTTCTCATGACCATTCAGTATAGCTTTGGCACCCATGGCCATTTCAGTCAGTTTACAGGCTCATATGGCCATCAGTACGCCATAATTGCCAACCATACGTGCATCCGGTCATTAAAACCATCCAGATCACACAGTAATGCCTCAAAGGGAACAATAACGTCTCATGACCATCAGTAAAGGTCTTACGACCATCAGTACGACAAACATGGACAGAGGACTATCACATACACATCCTAATATACGGGTTAAGACACACTCACCTCAGATAACCAGTCGGCTTGAGTGATTATCCGTGGTTTCACAAACTGATGTGGAGTAACTTGCGTTGTTCACGTATTAATCCTTCCAACACTTGAACTTTCTCTCACAACGACACTTTCTCTCTCTATTTACTGATTATGTTTCAGAAGAGTAGAAATGTACACAGCAGCTTAGTAATTATAGAAGAAATAATGCATTGCCTGCTTCAACACGTCGCATATGGTCTGCGCCAAGTCTAGCCCACGTGTCAGAACGGTTCAACACGCGTCCATGCGCACTACACGTGCTCGAAAATGGGTTACAATCATGACATGTTATCGCACACGCGTCAATTGTGGGCTTGGTCCCACCACTTGCATAAACCACCTGATACAAACATGACACGTGTAAATCGCTAATTCCTGTTGCGTACTCGCTAAACCACCCAATAGTGTTGCGACAACTCTTCCAGCATGGTCGATCAACCGATCAGTCAACAATGCGCATCATTAAGTAAATTGTGCATGGTCCAACACAACCCTCGGCCAAACTACTTGAACTCGACTAGTTTGACCCAACTCTCGGCTAAACTGCTACTTTTTGCTGATTCTCACATTTTGCATTGATTTACCCACATGATAATCCAACTATGCACAACATCAGGTAAACTTGAGCAGGGTTCATATTAGCATCTGACTGCTTTGACCAATATGTACCTTCTTTTGGCCAAACTGTCTAACCCCTTGACTTAGCTAAATTTCTGACATATTGGCTCACTCATTTGGATGCCCAGCGCCTTGATCATGATCAAGTCGTGATCTGATCATCGAATCTTTCTTAAACCGGCTCAATTTCCTTGAGACTTTCCTAATTCTCGCCCAACTTGATGATTTAAGCCTCTCGACTCGAGGCAATCATCTTTTGGCACGGCCATCTGGCCAATAATTGTTTACTTAGCTTTTTGTTGGTGCTATAATTCTCCCCCACTTAAGCTAAATTCGTCCTCAAATTTGTTGCCCTTACTGTTTTTAGCTTGCACCACCTTTTGGTTATCGAACCACTTTGGAAATTTTTCCTTCATTAATTTCTCGGGTTCCCAGGTTGTTTCCTTGTCGCCATCACAATCCCATTCGATCTGGACATACTTGACCTGTTTCTTTCTTTCTTTTCTTACTCTTGTTTCGGTTATCTGAACTCGCCTTCCCTCAACTGTCAGATTTTCCCTTAAGTCCACTGGAAATATTTTCATGATGTTGTCCCAATTAGTAATCTTCTTCCTTAGCTGCAAGACATGATAGACATCATGGAACATATTCATGGCTCGAGGCAACTCCATCCTATAAGCTACTCTTCCAATTATTTCCAAGATCTTAAAGGGGACTATGTACCTTGGGTTTAACTTATCATATTTAGATGCTTGATCCTTCCCTTTTTACGTAGCGGCCTTGAGGTAAACCTTGTCCCCAACGGAAAATTCAAGTTCTTTCCTTCTTCTATCAGTATAACTCTTTTGTCGATCCTGAGGATCCTGATCTTTTCCATTGTTTACTCCACAAAGTTCCAGCCATATATGCTCCTCTCCCAACTTGAATCCAACATAAGGGAGTTCTTCATGGACGACCGTACCATGCTTCATATGGGGACATATGGATACTTTCTTGATAACTGTTGTTATAATAAAATTCGGCTAAATGTAGATTACTTTCCCACTTGTCGCCCTAGTCCAATACGCATGCCCTTAACAGATGTTCAAGCGTTTGTATGGTCCTTTACGATTTCCCATCAGTCTATGGATGATATGCCGTTCTCATATGCACTTTTGTCCCGAACTGTTTCTGAAGTGCTTTCCAAAATTCATAGTAGAAGTTAGAGTCACCGTCTGACACGATGCTTGCAGGAACACCACGCAACCGCACAATCTCCTAAACATATTTTTCAGCTAACACTACAGAAATATCCATTCGGTTCACGGAAAAAAACTATGCAGACTTGGTGAGTCTGTTCACTATCACCCAGATTGCATCCTTGTCGTTTACCATAGGCAGCCCAGTCACGAAGTCCATTGTGATCATGTCCCTCTTCCACTCAAGAATGGGCAGACTTTGCAACGACCACTGGGTACTTGATGCTCAGCCTTCACCATTTGGCATGTTTGGCAGCTTGCGACTCAGCTTGCCACATCTTGCTTAATGCCAACTCAATGGTAACACCACTTCAACTCCCTATACATCTTTTTCAAGCCTGGATGTATTGAGAACTTCCTTTGATGCGCTTCTTTCAAGATATGTTCTTGCAACTCGTTTGGCACGTACACTCGGCCATTTACGAGAATGTTTCCATTGTTTGGGATTTGGTACTCCGAATTTTCATTCTTGGAAGACTTAACCAGGTTCTTATCTTTTTCTTGAGCCAACCGAACCCTTGTTAACAAGTCCGCTTGATCAGCTACACTTAATCCCAATGGTTTCACTTCAGTAGTCAAAGCACACAACCTTAACGACCCGACCATTTCGACTAAGCTCTCCATTTCCTTTTTTGCTGCAGCGGAAGCCAATTTCTTCTGGCTCAACGATTAGTGACCAGATTTTCCTTGCCTAGGTGATAGGAAATTTCAAGATCATAGTCCGCTACCAGCTCTATCCACCACCTTTTTCTCAAGTTCAAATCGGGCTGAGTGAACAAGTACTTAAGGCTCTTATGATCTGTGAAGATTTGGGGCTTCTCGCCATAAAGACACAATCTACATATCTTCATGCAAACACCACCGTGACCATCTCTAGATCATGAGTTGGATAATTTCCCTCATGCTTCCTCTATTGGCTTAATGCATAGGCAATAACTCTTCCTTGCTGTATTAGCACGTAACCCAACCAACCACGTGATGCGTCCATATATACCATAAATGGCTCATCGGGTTTGGGCAATGATAGCACTGAAGTTTGGGTTAACATCTCCTTTAGATTCTAGAAAAATTCCTCGCATTTTTTGGTCCATATGAAAGGAATGTCCTTCCCAGTTAACTTAGTCATCGGCTGAGCCATACTACAAAGCCTTTAATGAATCTCTGGTAATATCCAGCTAAGTCCAGAAAACTCCTTATCTCTAATGCATTTTGCGGACTAGGCCAATCTTTGATTGCCTTGATCTTTTATGGATCAACAAAACCCCATTTTTCCAATACGACATGGCCCAAGAAGCCAATCTTCCTCTGCCAAAATCGGCTCTTGCTTAGCCTGGCGAATAACTTATGTTACCTTAATCGGTTCATCACTATCCTTAAGTAATTCTCATGATCCTCTCGGGTATTTGAATAGAAGAGTATGCAATCGACGAAGATGATAATAAAATCATTTAAGAAATCTTGTAACACGTTGTTCATAAGCTTCATGAAGGCAGTAGGTGTGTTCGTCGGTCAAAGCGGGATGACTACAAATTCAAAATGATCGTACCTTGTCCAAAAGGCAGTCTTCTTAATATCATTTTCCTTGATAGGAATCTGATGATAGCCTGATCCAAGGTCTATCTTAGAGAACCAATTTGTGTCTTTGAGTTGATCCAACAACTCATCAATCCTTGGGAAAGGGTACTTGTTTTTTATAGTTACCCTGTTCAGCCCACGATAGTCAATGCAGACTCTGAAACAGCCGTCGTTCTTTTTAACGAACAAGACTGGTGCGCTCCAAGGTGAATTACTTGGTTGCACAAAGCCTTTCTCCATCAATTCACATAGTTGCTTCTTCAGTTGTGTCATTTCTGCTGGTGCCATCCGGTAAGGTGCCTTGGACAATGGCGCAGTCCCCAGTTCAAGTTCAATCGTGAAAGGATCTGACCTATCGGAAGGCAAACCAATTAATGGTTGAAACACATCCTCGAAGTCTTGAACCACTGGGAGGTCTTCTAACTTAGCATTTGATCCCACTTCCACCGTCTATATGGTTACTAAGTATGCCTCACATCCCTTATGGATCAATTTCTCAGCCTGGATCATTTAGATCACAAGGCTTACACTTGTTGGACTTATGCCTTGATACTCCAACCATCCTTCGGCCGTTTCAAAATTCACATAAGCCTCTGTGAAATCCATCCCAAGAATCACATTATACGACCTCACAGGACACACGACCAGATAAACTAGGAGAATCAATCTATCTATCACCACTGGTACATTCTGTACCCTTCCCAACGTCTTCATGACTTGGCCTCCCGCAAGTCTCACCAAGCCATACTCATGCTCTTGTTCCTTCTTGCACCCACCTGGCCTAACTAGATTCGGGCTCACAAAGTAGTGACTAGGCCTCAAATCAAACAAAACATGGGTTGCCACGCCACCCATGTTTAAGTTCCCTACACATTCACCAAGAATGCTAAGGTTCCACACAACCCTTAATTTTTATTTTTCTTCACATTTTACTTAGAAATTTAAAGATGAGTGATAAGAACTCACCAGTGATCAGCCTAGAAGATGAGCTTGAACCTGCGTCCTCTCCAGACATCATGTATGCTCTCAGAATTACAGCTAGCCTCTTTGCTGGTGGTTGTTGGGGTCAAAAACGGTCATGAAAAAATTGATGTCTAAAAACAGTCACTGAATAGTAATCACATGATCCGAACATCAAACCGCACTAATCGAATCACCCCGATCAAATTAACAAGCTGCGATACTTCAAAACGACCATAAAGAATATGTTTCGTAAGGATCAGACAACAAACGTGTTGGGGTCAAAAATGGTACACTTAGAATCAACGATCGAGAAGTACGTGAACGTCTGAGCGATCCCAATCAACAGAACATGTTAACCAAAGTCACAATACCTCCAGAAATACATTTTGGAAGAAACATATAACAGTTGGCGAACAACTAGGCAACCATATTTGTACTCTTTTTTTCCTTAGTTTAGAAGGTTTTGTCCCATCGGGTTTTCCTATCAATAAGGTTTTAAAGAGGCAGTATGGTTCGGTTACGACCAACGTTCACGGAAAACAAAAGACCTCGACGGATATATTTCGAAACAACGACGAGTGAGTCAAGACTTTCGATAAATGTTTCAGGCTCCGAACGGTGTTTACAAAAAAAAAGAGAACATGTACGTTGAACGCACACTCATCTCGCCAATTGGCGACCTGAACTACACAAGTTCAGCTCGCTAGTTGGCGAGCTGGGTTTTAACAGTTCAGCTCGCCAGTGGCGATCTGACTTTGTCTCGACCTCTCGTCTCTTGTTTGTATCATTCCAAAGTTCCGTTGGGATTCCGCGTCCAAAATCGTAAAAGCTATTATTTTTGTATAAATTTCAAAATAATCATGTAAACGATAACGGTTATGTTAGACATTGAAGTTACCTTAACTATACAATTATTTCTTACGATTTGCGAAAGAATCAAGAAATCCTTTTGTATATGTTTTAATCGTATAAAACGATAACAACTAACATAAACGTCGATCATTATCTCGACTATACGATTAAAAGTATCATTCTCCGAAACACTCATAAGAACATGTTTCTACCAATTAATCATACAAAACGGTAATGGCTAACGAATCGCAAAGTCCATATCGTACCTCGTATGAAAGACCGATTCTCCGATAGTAATCGTAAAATTGCCTCGACTACATAACGGCCCGACGAGGCCTAAAACGCGATAAACGGCCCACTTACGATTCTAGGTGAGAATTCTGCACGAGTACAATGACGATCACATCTTGTTCCGCAAGTCATAAAGAAATGAAAGGAATCTAGAAAAGGAAGATTTCCGCAAAGGAATGGAAGGACGAAAAGGAAAACGGACAAGCTACAGAGTCTATATAAGAGATGTGAGGAGGAAGAGCTCATGCATCATTTAACTCTCCACACTAAAATACTTGGAGTTGTAGGGTTATTTTCATAGTTTATTATCGAGCTACAACTCAACTAGTTTTACTAGTCATAAGTTTTTGTATTACGGAACTCGCCAGCAGCTCATGTAGCCAATGCTTATCACCTGTTGTGAAATGCTCATACGATTGGGAATAAGAAACCCCTTTTTCTCTTTTTGTATTTTCTATTTTGTATGTTTATTATTATTCATCGTGTTCCGATCTTAAAATAGTTTGACACACAAAAATCTAGGATCTCTGGAAAATTTGATAAAAAATCGGGGTTTTATTCGATTTTCCTTAACAAACATAAATCGACAGTGCAAATTTTGATTTCCAAAGTGGGAGACCTTCTTTTGTTGGCTTCTCCGTCTATTGCACCAGTTTTTGACAATGCGGTTTAATATGACCAGCTTCACCACAATGATAGCATACTCGCGGTCCATTGCCCCTTCCTTGCACCACTGGCTTTGCATCCCTTTCAGGACAATCACACACCATGAGCCCCAAACTACCGCAATGATGGCATGCTCTCGAACCAGCCAAACATTCACCGCCGTGGTTTTTCCCACACTTAGGACCCGATTTACGTCCACCATACTTGCTTGAACCACTCGTTTTATCAAACTTTTGTTTCTTACTCGCGTGAATGGTTCAAGACTTGACTGTGGATAGTAGTCGTCTCCTTAGCCATCATTCTGACTTCCTCATTCAGTCCATACTCAATCATGGCAGCCTTCTCCACCAACTGCCCCCACTGATGAGAAGTTCCTCACCAAACATCGATTCTTGATCTCAAGTCTTAGACCCCGACTTGGACCTTCTCTGCATCGAGTTCACGACCCACATACTTATTAAGCCTATTGAACCTAGCCTCATATTCTCGCACAATATTTGTGCTTTGGTACAACTTCAGAAATTCACCTTCCAAACGATCAAAAGCTTTATGTGGGAAATACTTCTCCCTAAACTTCTCACAGAAACACTCCCAAGTGTTGAAGTATCTTTGGCTTGATGCACTCAACCACCAAGCATGTGCATTCCCATCCAAATAATGCACTGTTGTGTACGTTTTGAATCCTTCATGGCATCGAATGGACTCAAAGTTTCTTTGCATCTGTGACACCCACACATCCGCCTCAATCGGATATGTGTCACCGGAAAAGAACATAGTTCCCAAACGCTGCATATGATCCATCACCTTAAGGTAGGTAGGACCATTTACTGGTGCTTCTTCTTCCGTCTCCACTTTAGGTGGATTATTTGCAACATGAGGCTGGCCCGCTGGAGTGCCTCCAGCTCCTGGTATTGTTTCCATAACTTGTGCTAACATCATCAGAACCGCCTCAAGTCCCATTTGACACGCACCACTAGTAGGGGCATTCGCATTACCGCCTGCGTTTTGATTACCACCAATATTCCCTTGGTTTACATTTTTAGCATTTTCTAGATACTGATTTGGTTTATTTTCGCGGTTCTCTTCACCAGCACCTTGCTTGATTCTCATGGTGTTTCACTTCATATGCAAACAGATTATTTGGAAGTTAATCTCAAGATTAACTTTTCACACGCACAACTTGGCAATAAGAAGACTTGTGACACTCAAGGAAACTGAAATGATGGATTTTTCCCATAAGCTATATACTCTAGAACTTATCCTAGAACCGTATATCCTCTGATATCAGTTTGCAATGACCCAACCCTATTTTTCTTACTTGGCCGAATGAGGTTCAGTTCTATGCTTAGTCATTTTTATGAGATTTTTAAAATCTTTCAGAGTTCTTAGCATAAAAACGTGCATTCATTATATAGATTAAGCCAGTTTATTACAAGTGCTAGTTCCCTACTTAGCCATTACATGTACTAAGCTAAAAAAATCTACCCAACGTGTATATATATATCAAAATCCACAATCTTTTCTTCCTTTGCCTTGATTTCCGCATGTTGTCTCATTTCTTAGCAATACCTGCAACCACAAAGGAGACATAAGCAATTTCTACTTTGCTTAGCGAATGCGGTTTAATCCGCACCACTTTGCACAATGCAGATAAAGTTCCCTAGAACACACAATTCAATCATTACAATTCAGTTCTAGTTTTATTTAACAGTTTATCAGTCCGATTAGACTACCCTGAGCATCCAGACACATCCATATGATCACTAGTCTAACCAGTATGGCATTACGACTAATATACATTTCTCATGATCGCTGAATACAGTTTCGGCACCCATGGCCAATTCTGTCATTTTACAGGCTCACATGGCCATCAGTACATCATCATTGCCAACCGTCTGTGCATCCGGTCATTACAACCATCCCGATCATGCAGTAATGCCTCAAAGGCAACAGTAAGATCTCATGACCATCAGTAAAGGTCATATGACCATCAGTACGAGAAACATGGACTTAGGATTATCACACAGACATCCTAATCTACGGGTTAAAACACACTCACCTTAGATAAACTGGTTGACTTGACTGATTCTCCTTGGTTTCATAAACTGATGCAGACTGACTTGGGTGGTTCACGTACTGATCCTTCCAACACTTTAGCTTTCTCTCACTTCACCACTTTCTCTCTCTATATAATGATTAAGTCGCAGAAGAGTAGAAATGTACCCATGAGCTCAGTATTTATAGAAGAAACCATGCACTGCCTGCTTCAGCACGTCGCAGATGGTCTGTGCCACGTCCTATCCATGCGTCAGTACGGTTCAACACGCATCCATACGCACTACACGTGCTCGCAAATGAGTTACAATCACGACACGTTATCGCACACACGTCGATTGTTTTCCTGGTCCCACAACTCGCAAGAACCACCCGATACAAACATAACACAAGTTAACCGCCAATTCAGGTTTTGCACTCTCTAAATCACCCGATAGCGTTGCAACAACTTATCCTTCATGGTCGGTTAACTGATCAGTCAACATGCGTTTCATCAAGTAAATTGTGCATGGTCCAACACAACCCTCGGCTAAACTGCTTGAACTCAACAAGTCTGACCCAACTCTCGGCTAATATTCTACTTTTTGCCGATTCTCACGTTCTGAACTAATATACCTGCATGATGACCTTACTATGCGCAACATCAGGTAAACTTGTACATGGTTCAGATCAACATCTGATTGCTTCGGCTAGTTTGTACATTCCCTCGACCAAATTGTCCCTTAACTGATTTTCTTCGCATAAAACCCATCTTTCAGTCTAATTGCTTGACTTAGCTTAGTTTCTGAGTGATTAGCTCACATATTTGGATTCCCAGCGCCTTGGTCATGATCTAGCCGTGATTTGATCATCGAATCTTCCTTAAACCGACTCAATTTCCTTGAGCCTTTCCTGATTCTCGTCTAACTTGATGATTTAAACCTCTCAGCTCGAGGAAATCATCTTTTGGCTCAGCCATCCAGTCAATTCTTGTTTACTTAGCGGTTTGCGGGTGCTATAGTTATCCCAAATCATCGAATTTGAGTTTTAGAACCTTAACCATTTTTCTCTCATTATACATGGTCCTCTGTTTTTAAGTACTTTGGTTATAATGACCTTTAACCTTGAGAACGACTTTGAGGAGGCTTTGTCTTCCTTTGTGCACTCCACATTATACTCTATGTAATTTCCATCATTCTTTTCTAACGGTGCAAAATCAGCTTCATATATATTTTCTTCACCTTCTTTTTCCTCTCAATCCTTCCTTTTTCCTTATAAATTTTCAACATTTCATCCCTTGGTTTCTTGCATTTAATTTCTAGGCCACACAATCGCCGATGCGAATGTTAAAGCGCAATGATCCCTATTAATGGAACATACGCCTCAGATAAACCGAATAACAATCGAAAAATAGTTAAACAACTATCTATGTACTCTTTTTTCCTTAGTCGAGAAGGTTTTTTCCCATTGGCTTTTCCTATCACTAAGGTTTTAACGAGGCAAGATAATCGTTTACATCCGACAACGATATCCGAGCAAGCTTACTCAAGACTGGCATCCCAGGAATAGGAAAAACCTTGACGGATGCATATCGGGAAGATAATAAGTAAATCGAAGCTTTCAGACAAACATTCTAGTTCTAAATGTTGTTAATGGATAAAACAAGAACATATACGCTGAATGACCAACGTCCAGCTCCCCAACTGGCGAATTGGCGAGCTGATCATCTCATGAATATCTCCTCTCTCATTTCGTGCTTCAATTAGAATCCTACAACACAAATCATAAAATTCGTATGTCCCAAAATAATCGTATAAATGGTTCTGGTCATTCCAAACACCGACATCACCTTAGCTATACGATTATTGCTTAGGATAATTGGATGAATCACGAAATCTTCTCGTATAGAATTAATTGTAAAAAAATGATAATGGTTTGCTGAAACTCCAATACTATCTTTGACTATACGATTAAAATCAATATTTTTCGGAACAGCTACAAGGACGCACTCGTATTTATCAATCGTATAAAATGATAAATGACTAACTTGAACGTCAATGTTATCTCACTCATACAATCGATATAATCTTTCTGCAAAGTCTCGATCATATCATCGTACCAAAGCTCGCTTCTCTAATGCTAATCGTAAAAATCGCATAAACCGTAAAACAACCCAAAAAGGCCTGAAATACGATGTTGGCCCACTTACAACTCTAGCCAAGAATCGAGCCCACACACAATGGCTGTTCAAACTTTTCCTGCAAGCTGATAAGAAATGGAAGAAATCCAGAAAAGCAAGATTTTCGCAGAAGAAGAAACCAGAAAAGGATTATTTCCGAAAAATAACAGAAGCCAAAAAAGGAAGAAGGAGCAATCCTAAAGATTATATAACAGAGGCGAAGAGAAGGTGCACACACATTGAATTCTTCACGCCAAAACACTTAGAGAATTAGAGTTATATTCCGGTTTTATTAGCGAGGTACGACTCAACTAGGTTAGTAGTCTTAGAATTTTCGTACTACAGAACTCGCCAACAGCTTGCACAGCCAAGGCTTAGCCCCTGTTGAAACGCTCCTACAAATTCGGAATAAGACCTCTACTTTGCTCTTTTTTGCAATCTTTAATTCTCGCACTTTAGCATTTATTTTTGTATTATGATCTTATTCGTATTTGACTCATAGAAATCCAGGATCTCTGGAAAGTTAGAGTAGTCTCTGATTTTCCATAACTAACGGAAATCTACATTGTAAACTTTGATTCCCAAAGTTTGGCGCTAGAAGGAGGGTACAAGCAATTTTTTCACGTCAAATCGGACATGTTAATCGAAAATCAAAACAACCAACCAGCTCGCGACCGCGCCCTGCCGAACAACACCATTGAAAAGACTTCGCCAACAAACGTCACTATACTCAATGTTGAGGCAAACACTGCAGCGTTCGAGGAGATTAAGAAGATGTTCTCGACTCTCAAAAAGAATTCGGAAGACCAAGACAAGCTCTCTCGCAAAACATGTTGAAACCCTAACTGTGAAAATGAGAGCCATCTTCCCACGTGGAACAACTAAGATCCACGTGAGAAGACTCGATTTTGCGACTCTGCTCGACAGGACGCAAAACGCATAAAAGGAGCCATCAGGATAAAATCCCGACAAAACAACTCCTGATGCAACGCTCAAAACCACCAACAACCTTCCTCCTCTAAACGAGGAAACATAAGCGAATGAATTCGAGCGAATTAACTTGGAGTCCAGCGAACAATCTGATTCTTTGGATGAGGATGTGGATGTACTCCCAAGAAGAAGAAGCAAACGCTTAGACTAGAAAGATCGTCAATTCGACAAACTTATGATAGAAGAAGAGGAAAATCTCTTCTAAGTAGAATAAGAAGAAATGGCTGAAAACCAGGCTCGGAATATTTGCGATAAACGCTGACAAGTTCCAAATGCCGATGACAAAGACTTCGATAAATTTTCGATCTCTGAGACTACATTGCAAAAACTGTTGCGGAAGTTCGGGCGGTGAAATCGCAGATTCACCATGCCACTAGTGCGGCACTGGAGATCGATCGAATCCTCGAGGAGGCCAAGAAAACACCATTTATGGCACGAATAACTAAGTCTTGGCTATCCGATCCCAGCAAAATAAAGATCCCTATGTACGATGGAACCACCGATCCGAAAGCTCATCTACAAACCTTTCAAATCGAAGTCACAAGGTCCAAACTTAAGGAGGGTGAAAAAGACGCGAGATTATGTCTCATTTTCATCGAACACCTCCAAGGAGTGGCTCTCGAATGGTTTTCCCGACTAAAATGCAACTCCATCGGAAACTTTCGACAACTCTCTGCAGAATTCCTCAAACACTATTCCATGTTTATAGATAGGGAAATTTCGGATGTCGACTTATGGTGCGTGGCTTAAATGGAGGACGAGCCTCTCTGAGATTTCATTAAACGATTGAAGGTCTTGATATCAAGAATCGTTGGAATAAGTGATAAAGTAGCTGTAGACGCGCTCTGGGAAACTCTCTGGTACAAATTGAAATTCGTAAAATGGATAGCACTCGAAAAACCGCAGTCAATCCAAGATGTTCTTCACAAAGCCGCAGATTCCATTACCTTAAAAACAAAAAACCCTCGTAGCGACAAATACGTACACCGCGGGGGAGAATATCTTCAGGGAGCGCATAACTATGCCATCAACCTGTCGTCTGAAAGACAAAGAACATCAAGTAATACCTGGACTCGAAACGTCTCTTACAACAAAAACACCTTCTGCGAGTTTCACCAAATGAAAGGTCACTCCACGGCAAACTGCAAAGTTCTTGGAGCAAGGTTAACGGCAAAACTCCTCGCAAGAGAGATGTCAAACATATCTAGCGTAAACGACCTCATTAGAGAAGCTAATCGACCACCTAGGTCCAACCAGACACCACCAACCAACAACACACCCTAAGGTCCCCGAATCGAAGGGAAGCGTGGAAGAGATCCTGAGGATAAAACCAGCAACATCAATCGCCGCCGAGTAAATACGATAATCGGAGGATCCCAATACTTTCAAGATAGCGTCTCTGCTATAAAGGCTTATCATCGCAAAGCTAAATTAAGCGCCAGCTGGCCCGACAACCTCCTCTTTACATCTTCCAATCTCTTGATAATGTGATTACTTCTGAAGAAAGTGAAACAGTCATAATCGATACTCTTCATAGCAACACTCTTGTATTTGATCTCGTCATAAGATATCAAATACAAGGACGTGAGACTCCTTGTCAATACAGGAAGCACTGGAAACATAATCCTTTGCGACACTTTAAACAGGACGGGAATCAGATTATCTAAAGTCACACCCACGCCAAAACAACTCACTGGTTTCTCTGGCACACCAACCACGACCATCAGATCGATTCAGCTTCCAGTCTTGGCCAAAGAAGTCACCAAAATCGTAGAATTCGCGGTAGTCGACCATCCTGCCATCTATAATGCGATCATCAGGACGCCTTGGATGAACTCTATAAAAGTAGTCTTATCAACTTATCACTTAGGCATCAAATTCCCCCCCCCCATGGAATCTCCGCAATCTGGGGATGTCAGTTTCAAGCAAGACTCTACTTTCTGGCCGAGCATAAACTAAGACGGGTCATAACGATGCTAGTGATAAGACCAAAACGAGCAAAGACAACTCATCCATCAACCGAAAACGCTTCAGAGAAACAACTCAACCTGAAGAAAGCGCAATGCTCGAAAAAGTCGTCGACCAAACTATAGCCACCGTGGCAAAAAACGGACAACGCGGCATCACTAAGCGAGTAATCTAACTCAAGCCAACAAAGTGAACTATGAGACGGCTTGATCCCCGAAAAACGGTACATAGGAAACGTTTCGCAAAAAAGTGCAGTTGTCCCCCTCTCTAAAAAGGGGGAATGGGTACGCATATTGATACTCGTATACTCCCATATTTTAAAATATCTGCATTTATGTACTCCATATTTTTGAAACTTTTCCGCAATAAGAAAATCGCATTCAAACTTAACAATTTTTGCATCTTATTATGATTCACACATATTCAATTTCACTCAAAAAATATAAACAAGAACCATCATATAACCCGGAAACGGAAATCATACGAACACTTCTCCTAACGAAAACTTAAACACCATCCTCGGTCGCATATACTAGCACGCCTTTCAACAGACTGCTTGAACATTTCCCAAATGCATTCCAACACGCAAAAACTTTGAATGAAAAAAGAACTTTCCGAAAAAGCGAGACATCACAAAATTCCGAAAAAATTCCAAATTTGTACGAAAACAGTCTATGTATACTCCAAAACTAAAACGAGCAAATAGTCGCTCCTATACCGAATTCGTCGATTGCCCCCCCAACGGACAAACTAGTCACCTAACCTTCGTAAGATTCATTCTCACACATATGACACAAGGTTCAACAGCGCTATAAAAACCAAACTTTTGGTAAGCACTTCCGAACGACTTAGAAATTTTCTTCGGAGAGATGCTCGGTTCTAGATCGATGCGAATCTATCGCAGACTCCAATATCAAAATGGAACCAGGTTAAAACTGAAAACAGGATAGTGAGCCAGATATAGTCACCGCACCCCTTAAAACCGAGAGTAAATCTAGGTCTTGCCCTGAACCCAAGACACGGGTCTCTAACATCTCTAGATATAGTATCAAAAATTAATTCGAGATCCCTAAACTTGTCTCTTCGCTCACACATGCAAATCTGCGTAACTCAGAAATTGAGTTTTCAGAAAAACTCGCACCCAAAACAAACAAGCTAAATGTAGCGTCAAATCAGAGAACAAAATGCAAATTTACTACTCATAATTTTGTTTTCGACGAATCATATGTTCATATAAACACGAATTACAAAAAGCTGCAAAGCGGCCAGTTTTCAAGCGCACATACGGTCGATCTTACTAAAAACGGCCATACTCGGCCAAAATTAAAATCCAAACACGGGACACATCCCCTTAAAAGAATCCCTGCTTAACACCGACCGTGATCGTAATAACTAGAACACGACATGCCAAACTATCTCCGGCCCTGATCCACCGCTTCCTCTTCAACACGCGCCGCAGTTCCGACATCCTCTGAATCGAGTCGGAGCCTAACACACCTGAATCTCCTCTTTGATTGGAGGGATTAGAGTCATCGAATCTTTATGCATGTCCAAAAATCCAGACATCTTTTCCTGCTCGACACCATATTGAAAGCCGGGCCTCGTAGCCCGATAAAAGGCATCCACAGGATCGCAACATTCATGCCAGTGTCCAATGATCCGATGCGTTTGCTCAAGCCGGTCAAAGCAGCCCTCAAAGCGAGCTGAGCGATCCGCCATTAAACGGGAGTTATCCTCTTTGATTCTCCCA
The DNA here is from genome assembly GCA_900406425.1 of Iberis pinnata. Lineage (NCBI taxonomy): Eukaryota > Viridiplantae > Streptophyta > Magnoliopsida > Brassicales > Brassicaceae > Iberis > Iberis pinnata. The sequence goes on from OVBE01001708.1 coordinate 31,503, forward strand.
GCTTTAAACTGGACCATTCACACCTCTCGTTCATGTGCCTTAAGAACATCTTCCATCACATGGATACCCTATCAGAACATCCATAGAGGGTTAGCAAGAACATTGGTAAATACAAAATCATGTAAGTAAAAACTAAACCCCTTTGTTAGGTGCGAAGCCTCGATGCACTCCTTCGACCTCACAACATCTTCTACATGAAAATGAGTATGCGTGAGATCAGATAAATAAAAGAAATCAGTCTTGAACGATGGTATCCGACTCATAACGCCAAAGTCGTTTAGACAGAACCCAATAATCGATCCTTCTCCGACTTGGGCAGAGATACCCATGCTAAAGGTAGCGCCCTCATTCCTCGGAGACCTATCCCTATCCCTTGCGGGAGGCATCTCGTATGCAACAAAACCTTCCATCACGGGTTCGTCCTCTTCCAGAAAAACCTCGGGACTAGCATGGGCGCTATGATACGCAACAGCTTTTCGAACTCTTTGCGGAGAAAAGTGAGCCCAGTGAAGCGGGGAAACGACAGAAGAGGATATCTTGGAAAATAGTCAGATCATGGGGAAACGGCAGAAGAGGATCGACAACTGCACAAAACCACGACACATGTTAGGCATCGCCAGATCAAAAGAAACTCAAATATCCGACCATAGTACCCATCAGACCCCATTTCCGGTTAAACCGGGAAATGTAACTCTCTTCGACAAAAGCGCTATCGATCTTGAAAAAAAAACAATGTTTTTTCCAATCGTGGAGATGGGACTGGAACGATCGGATGATCGACATATGCTTCTGTAATACCAAGTAATATATTGTAGCGAAGCACTCAGACCCCTCGAGTGACACAACACCGTTAGATAGTCGGTATCTATATCCATCCCTTGATCGTAGCTCATGACTAGAATGCCAACGAGGTGCTGAAGGCCATGCAGCGTAATCTTGTCGATTGATAGGCCATATCGCCGTAAGAATTCAATTACAACCCCCGGAATGGGAAACCATAATCTGCAGTATAAAAGATGCACCTCGTAGCAAGTAAACCAACCCCAAGGCAGGTCGCAAGCTTCTTCTCCATGTCTCGGAAGGCGAAACTCTACATTTTCCAGAATTTGACAAAACTCAAGGATACTGGCAATAAATGAGTCACAGCAGTCGCTAGGACCATTAGTATTTCGCTTAAATTTGGGTCTCATCGGACACCATGACTCAAGTGGTGGTGCCTCTAGGCTGCATGTTGCGCGCCAATATGCTTCCACCTCCCACGAGTCAATCAAGCATCTCAAAAATGTAACTTTCAGCACTACATCTATGCCCTAAACCTGCAAGCTGTCAGGATTAAAGATCGACGATAGCGCATTCGCAACAACTCTCGAGTTTGAATTCATAATGAGAAAAGCAGTAAAAGATTTGAGAGAATAAGAAATTTCTACCTTTAAGAATTTCTTGAAAATGATAAGTGAAGTTTAAAAGGTAACTTCTCAAATTTATAGAGAATTTTTTTACTATTCACCTGCGAATTTCTGAGCCATCGAGTCTGCCTAACTTACCTAACCAGATACCTCAAAACAATATTCAAATTATTCTTGCAAGCTAGGGGGTTAACTAGGGGGGTCAAAAATAGTTACGACAAAATCAATGCCTTACAATCGCCGGTGCGAACGTTAAAGCGCACTGATCCCTTTTAACGGAACATACGTTCCGGTTAAACCGAATAACAATCGGCAAATAGTTAAACAACTATCTCTGTACTCTTTTGTCCTTAGTCGAGAAGGTTTTATCCCACCGGAATTTCCTATCACTAAGGTTTTAACGAGGCCAGATAATTCGTTTACATCCAACAATCGTACTCGAGACTAGCATCCCAAGAATACGAAAAAACCTCGACGGATGCATATTGGGACGATAACAAGTAAATCAAATCTTTCATACGAACATTTTAGTTCTGAATGCTGTTAACGGACAAAACGAGAACATATATGCTGAACGACATGTTTAGCTCGCCAGTTGGAGAGCTGAACAACATATGTTCATCTCGGCAACTGGCAAGCTGAACTCAACACAGTTCAGCTTGCCAATTGGCATGCTGATTGTCTCACGGACATCTCGTCTCTTGTTTCGTATCATTTCGTGCTTCTATTAGAATCCTGCAACGCAAATCGTAAAATTCTCATAAGTTCTGAAATAATCGTATAAAAAGTTTCGGTCATTCCAAAATCTGACATCACCTTAGCTATACGATTATGGAATCGGGAAATCTTCTCGTATGGAATTAATCATAAAAAATGATAATAGTTTGACGAAACTCCAAAACTATCTTTGACTATACGATTAAAATCATCATTTTTCAGAACGACCACAAAGATGCACTCGTATTTACCCATCATATTAAATGATAAAAGACTAACTTGAACATCGATGTTATCTCACTCGTACGATCGATATAATATTTCCGCAAAGTCTCGATCATACCATCGTACCAAAGCTCGGTTCTCCGATCAGAACCGTAAAAATCGCCTAAACCGTAAAACGACCAAACGAGGCCTAAAATACGATAACGGCCCACTTATGACTCTAGCCAAGAATCCAGCCCACACACAATGGCGGTCGAAACTTGTCCTACAAGCCGAGAAGAAATGGAAGAAATACGGAAAAGGAAGATTTTTGCATAAGAACAAACCGGAAAAGGAATATTTCCACGAAGGAACGGAAGACAAAAAAGGAAGATGGAGCAATCCTGAAGCTCATATAAGGGAGACGAAGAGAAAGGGCACACAGGTGTTGAATTCTTCACACCAAAATACTTAGAGGATTAGGGTTATTTTTCAATTTTATTAGCGAGTTGCGGCTGAACAAGGTTACTAGTCTTAGGATTTTTGTTACGGAACTCACCAACAGCTCACGGAGCCAAGGCTTAACACATGTTGAAACACTCTTACGAATTCGGAATAAGACTTCTACTTTGCTCTCTTTCGCAATCTTTATTTCTCGCACTTTAGCATTTATTTTCGTATTTTGATCTTGTTCGTATTTGACTCATAGAAATTTGGGATCTCGGAAAAGTTATAGTACTTTGTGATTTTCCATAACTAACGGAAGTCGACAGTGCGAATTCCGGTTTCCCAAGCCATACACCATTGGGCCTTTCTACTAGCTCCACATGGAAAGTTTTTTTATCTAAGGTTGGTTTCCTGTTATTGTACCCAAGAAACGAGCAAACTAAGTAAAACTGGTTCACATCATTTTGTACCAGCACATCTATTAGT
>OVBE01001709.1:0-18175 GCA_900406425.1 Iberis pinnata
ATTCGGTTAAACCAAAACGCGATTTGTTATCATTTTTATAATTTAAATTGTAAATCATTGTTCTAAATCGCTTAAGGGGGATAAAATGATGAGAACAAATAGTTGAGGGGGTTAGGTAAGGAGCAATCTAAGTTCATGTGGGAAATTAAGGAACTCCAAAGTTCAGGGAGAAAAAAATTGGATGGACATAGTTGCGAGGGTTGGGTAAAGAGCAACCTAAGTTCAGGTGAAAAATTAAAGAGCTCCAAAGTTTAGGGGAAAAAAATTTGGATGGACAAAGTTGAGGGGGTTGTGAAGTCAGCCCTATATTAAAAGGGAAGACGGTTTTTGAAAAAAATATTTATTTTGTAACAATTTACATGTAATGCCACTGAAATTTTATACAAAATTAAATTTTTATTAAAGGCAATATAGACAAAATAAAATTATCTCCTAAAATATATAACTTTTATTTAGAATAAAAGAAATTGTACTATATATATAGATATATATCATAAAATATGGAGTTTATATTATGTTTATACTTTTATTTAAATTCGAAATTATTATCTTTTATATTTGAAATAATTAAAATGATAAAATTAAACCAATATTATAGAATTATTATTGTAATTAATTTTTTATATTCTAAAAACTAACTTTGAATTTTTTAAAATTATTAAACTAATAGAATAATAAAAATATTTAAGCCAGTTAAATAAAAATTTAAAATTAAGAAATTCGTTTTTAATTTCATTTAAATTTCAAAAAAAAAAAATTTAGTTCTTCTCTAAGAAAATATACCATAAAAATATAAATGTAATATATACAATATTAACATTTAAAATAAATAATTTACAATTTGTTAGTATTTGAAATAATATAAAATAATATATTTTAATTTAAAATATGTTTATAAAATTTAGATTATCAAAATTATTTATCTTGATTAATAAGTCAATCTAACATATATTTATCTATATCATATTTTAAATTTTCCAATTTATAAAATAAATAATAGTATGTTTAGTATGTGTTATATTATAAAATTATATATTTTTAGATCATAATTTTACTTTGATATTTGCATATTTATATTTGTTGATAAATTTCGTAATCATTATATAAAGTTTTACATACTAATAGATAAAATTTATTTATAATACCATAATTTTGAATTTATATTTATAATATATTCTCGCGCATTGTGCGGAGCATCATCTAGTTTTGTGTAATTATTGTAATTTTGTCCTCCGTAGTCACTCTGGGGTTCTCTCCTTTTTAATTAATCAGATGATAAAAAGTGTGGTGGTTACTTTTCTTAACGGATATATTTTTTCATTTATCATTAAAGATAAATAATTAAAAACAATGTGATATTGGAAGAGAAGTTACAAAAACAGAAAAGTATTGTAGGGGAAAAAATAGAAATTTGATTTATGCATCCATCAAAAAGAACCATAAAAATTTGAAGGTGAAAGGAAAGAAAAGAGTAGTTGAAGTATTGAATCTATAACAAACCAAATCATGGTATGGATTAAGGTTAGTCAATTATGTTCCTTATAAGAATTGATGTGTGGTGATCGTGAATGTCGTCAAGTATTGAACGGGATCACTCTTTCCATCGTAACTTGCAAATTTTATCTTTGCGGAGTGCCAAACTGGAATGTCGGTGATCCTCATGGTGAAGGGTATTTTATGGGTTTTCTCAATGGCCTTTAAGATATCAGGCGCCGAGCTGGTGCTTGGTGTATCTGCGAACTTATGAGTTTTAGCTGATGGCGAATATGTTGCAGCTCGTCAGCTCCGGTTGATTCGCAAAATCTTAGCGAGTTAACGGGATCAGTTTCGGCTGCGCTCTTCTCATGCGGTTTCCGGTGTTAGGTTTAATGTTCGGAAAAATGGTCGGTTTACGGTTCGTGCATCCTTTTCCCCGACTGAGGTGGCACTCAAATCGAGCTGTGATTTAAGATTTTGAGACTCGATCCTGAATTTATCTGTCTCCGCTCTCTGTTCGTTCAGGAGATTCCATAGATCCTGCATGGTGATGTTTGGGACATCGTCCTCTCCGTAGGACTCGCGGTTATCCGTGTGATCTCCTTCGTCTCCCGTTTGCGTTTGTTGTCTTGTCCCCGTCCATTGCCTAGGTTCCAGCGCTTTTTGTGGTAGAGGTGCGGCTTTTTGTAACCTGCAGCAAGAAGATTTTCCACAGACGACGCTATCTGTTGAATCAGAGTTTAACAAGTAGGTCAAACAATTGATTAGTGGGTTTTTCTTATTTTTTTCTCTAGATAATTACATAGGTATTTATACTATAATTACATGGGAAAACCCTAACTAAGGCTATGAATGTTTGTTGGTTTTTAGATTTTGGTTTTCAGATTTTGGTTTTTAGTTTTTTATTTCGTTGTAGATTCTAGATTTAACAAAAAACTTGAATGGTAGTTTTTAATTTTTATTAATACATATTTCATTTTATTTTAACTAAATTTATGTTTTTAATTGCTAAAAATGCTAATATATATATATATATTATAAATATTTTTAAAAATATATCTTATCTTCATTTAAAAAATAAGAATACCAGTAAAAACACATATGAATTAATTTTTTGAATTATTACTTTTAAAAATTAGTAATATAATTTTCCATGATTCCTAATAGTTATTATCTTCTCAAATAGCATAATATAATTTTTAGTTCTATTTAAATTGGAACTACAGAAAATTTTTGTTAATATTATTTGTATGATTGACAAAAAAAAATTATTTGTATGATGTTGAGAAAAAAATAGATTTTTTAGTTTGAATATAACAACATCTAAATATATCATCAGTTGAATTATTAATATGTCAAATTTAACAAATTAATCATATTTTAAGTGTAAGAAGTTAGGCATTTAGTTTTAGAACTGATTTTTGATTTTTTATGTGTAAAATTATTTGATTAGGATATTCTTTCTGCAAGCTCTCTTTCGTCGTTTTCCAGACGATTGTATTTTGTCCTCGCCATTTTCGATTCAGATCTTGGTTCAAGACTTTGTCTTCCTCTTTCATGAGGTTCCGTTAAAGTTGTTAAGACTTTGTTTGAGAGGTAGTGTTTGGATTCACATTACGAGGACTTGCCAGATGTTGGATGAAGTTTCACCACTCCCTGGCCTTATCTCTCGGAATGTCGGAGTTATTTCACGATCTCTCACCATGTCTTTCCTTTAGTTCGTTGGCATCCTTAATTTCTTTTGTAGTATGGAAGTCTTTTAGCCTTTTGGTATTTGTCATTTTGTAGTTATCGTTTGGTTCTTGAGATTTTTATAATCCGTCAGCTTAGTTCTTCGGAATTATTGTAACAATTGCCGTCTCTTGTATCTTTCCTTGTAATTTTCGGTTATAAATCTAGATAGAAAAAATAAGCTCTTTTCAGTGGTTTTTTATACTCTAGATCAAAGTTTCTTGTAATCAACATACATTCCACCATGTAAAAATAAGGAGCGAGATTGAATCTACCCTGGAAGGGACGATCACCAAAGGAACCGCCAACAAGCCGAATAGAACATCAAAAAAAGAAGAACTACCAGCGCTAACTCCAAATGCAAATGACGAATTTGAGAGCAACAACCAAAATTTCAAAGAATAAACTCGATCATGACCTATGGAAAAAAAAACTCCACAACCCCAATGCCCAGAGTAATCGTCGAGAATCATGAACTATGTGTCCTCCTTCACAAATAACTTCACTAAAACCTTAAACCTAAAGGCAAAGACAAGCACAAAACCTGAAAAAGGGAAGAACATCAACGTGACCAATGAACCTCAACCCCTGACCGGAGCTAGCCTCCATGAGAAGACCTTCGGCGAGCCAAGATCCAACCCAGCTGCCTTCACCCACCCGCTCATCTTTGCTCACAAGCAATAACCTTTTGTTGGCTCAAAGACGAGACCTTTAAAAAGAAAAACACTGAAAAGTTGACGCTGCAATATGGTCCAAGCTCCCAAAGCAGAAATGGCGACTTTCGATTGGAAAAACGCCGAAAATCTAACGCTGAGAATTGGACCCAATTTTCGAAGTAGAGACGATGGTGACCAAACAAAGACGAAGGGAAAAATCTTTGACGTCGCAAACAAAAGATGAACCACAACCGAAAAAAAAAGACGAAAACAGGAGAAAGGCTGCGCAAACCGGCCTTTGAAAGAGAAAAAATATAAAAATTTTGCATCGGTTGAATGGCTTGGGAGAAACACCTTATTTTTTAAACTCCTAAGTTCTATTTTATTTACAGCAATGAACTAATCCAAAATATAATTAGGACATGTCCATTGGTAAAAATCTATTAAAAATTCTTTAAATTATTTAAATTATATATTTTTGAAACTTTTAAATCTTTGTCACTATCTTCAAAAAAGTAAACCACGAATCCAATAAAAATAGTTTAAAATATGGTTATTATATGAAAACTTTTAAAACTATATCTTAACATATAATTTTATTTTATTTATTTTTTAACACTTTTTAGTTAAAAATTTTCATTAAGATATATGAATGGAGGTAGTCTTAGTAGCTGATAAAGCAAAGTTAAATGAAGAACTCACAAGTTAACTAAATTTAGGGAACACTACATCTACATATATCCTCACTCAGAAAACCATATTATCCAAAATTAATTAATCGACCCCAAACTAGTAACTAATTATTATACAATATTTGGAACTAAAAGCAATTAATTAACCCCACAATAATCCTTCATTTTGAACTTATACGATTCGTGTTCAAGCGAGTTGTTTCATAAACGGGAAGCTCTTCTCGATACCTTTCGATTCCTATCGTCGACAGATTATCCAACTCGAATAGATCTGAGCTCGCGCAACTCGCCGCATCGTCGTCGACTTCGCCGTCTTCTTCGCCGGATATGTTTACTAGTATGTCTTTATTGTTCTTGTAAGTTCTGAGAAGTTCCTTGGCTGCTTCGATTACGCGACGATTCTCCTCGATGACACGGTTCTCGAGAGCATGATGGCGACTGGATTCACGTTCGTAGTTTCCGTACAATCTATTGTTGGTGTGACCACAACGCTTGGAATCTTCATCGACGATGACGTTGACAGGACAGAAACGCACAGATCTTTTCGATTTTTCTCTAGATGACGGAGTTTTACTCAAGCAAGATCTGGAGAAGGAGGATGCGGAGGAGCAGGTCGTGGAGGTAGTTTTCGTCGGTTTCTTTGTGTTTCGGGCGCCGGTGAAAAGTGAGTTAAGGAAAGTGGCGAGACGGCCACCTGGAGAAATAGGCTGTTTCACTTTTTTCAAATCGCTATAAATCTTCAACGCCTTTGATTTTCCATGTTCCTGAGGTGACCGTTCAAATCTTTCGACGGTGGTTCTAATAGGCTTGGGATGAGAAATTTCCGGCGGGGAACGCGAAGATCTAGATCGTCGGAAGAAAGAATCAGAGTCGGAAGAAGAGAAGCCGCTTGAATCTGAGGAGGTGGAGCTGGAATGCTTGAGATTCCTGGATCTAAGGAAATCGTCGGCAACTTTATCGAGACGAACGCGATGCTGGTGCTGATTGTTTCTCATGGGGATAGAAGAGGAGGAATCGTCAATGGAGCGGTAGATGTGATCGAGGAGAGAGGAGGAGAAGGAAAGATGACGACGGTCGAATGAGTAATCACAAGAATCCATGAGTTTATAGATAGGAGAAAAGAATGATAGTGTTGGAGAATTGTGGGGAAGAAAATGATGAAGAGAGAAGAAACTGTTTGAGGAAGAAGAAGCAGAAGAAAGTGAGGCGTCTTATCAGACAAATGCCGTTCATTGCCACGTGTCATTGTGTTTTCCTATAAAATGTTTTTAAGATTTTTCTTCTAAGCTGGAAACGAGTTGTTCGCAATTAACATTTGTATGTACTAACTATAGACAATAGTTAACTTTTCTTTTGAGGGTCAGAAATTTATTTATTTATTTATTTTCTCAATGATTAATTTGCTATCTTCTATTTAACCAATTTATTATGTATACAAAATAGTGGCATAAAACAGTATAAAAAGAGTTGGCAGTAAGGGGAAAAAACAGTGAGAAAATAGTTTAAAAAGTAAATAAATTAATGTGAGAGTTGTCGATACAAACTATAGATAATAGATAATTTTCATAATTAATAAAATATACGTTTCAGTAAAAAAATATTTAGTTTTTCATAGTTAAACTTTTATTTTCTTACAAATAAAATTCTAATTTTTCATAGTTAAACATTATATACAGAAGGAGAATTCTCAAAAATACCACAAAAATTAGGTTTATTTCAAAAATATCACACATTTCCAAAAGTTCCAAAAATACTACATTTTTTTACAAAAATACAATAGAAATGTTTTTGTTCCAAAAATACCACAAATTTGAAATAGCTTTAAAATTTATAATTTAAATCCCAAAACCCCAAAACCAAACCTTACACCCTTCAAAACTAAACCTTAAACTCTATTTAGTGAACCCAAACACAAAATTTAAAATTTTCGATCCTTAAATTCACTTTTTATGTTTGTGGTATTTTTCCAACATTTGAGAATGTGTGGTATTTTGAAAACTTTTAGGAGTGTGTGGTATTTTTAAAATTTAAACTTCTTTTAATGGTATTTGAAGGAATTACTCAATATTATATAGAATAACTGAATTAATTAAAGTATTTATGTGAGTTTATATTAGTTACACGTACAGTAGGGGCGGAAGTATGTTGCCATTGGGTGGGGCATGTGCCACCTCTAATTTTAAAGTCTAATGTAGTTTTATTAAATATTTTAGGGGAATTTTCAAAAATAACACAAAAATTTAGGATTATTCCAAAAATACCACACACTCTCAAAAGTTTTAAAAATACCAAATTTTTTTTTCAAAAATAGCATATAAAAATGTTTTTTTTTTTTTCTTAAAATACCACAAATTTGAAATAGCTTTAAAATTTATAATTTGAATCATAAAATCCAAAAACCAAACCATACCTCCTTTAAAACAAAACTCTAAACTCTATTTAGTGAACTCAAACCCAAAATTTTAAATTTTAAACCATTAAAATTTCATTTTTTATTTTTATGGTATTTTTGGAACATATGAGAGAGTGTGGTATTTATGAAACTTTTGGGAGTGTGTGGTATTTTTGGAATTTTAACTTCTTTTAATGGTATTTCAAAGAATTACTCAATATTTTAATTATGTCTTTTTAAGTTTATAATAATTATATATGAGTGCTTATTTATTTTTTTTATAAAACAGTAAGGAAACATTATATTAAAATCTATAATCTAAAACTTTTAAAAAGATCTAAATAAGTTTTTAGTTATAATTACATATTTTCCTAAATAAATAATTACACTTTTATAACATTAGCTAAAATATTTGAATTATTTCTTTAAAGTTAGGGATTTTCCAAAAAAAATATAACTAAAATATATGAATTTTTTCTCTAAAGTTAGGGATTTTCCCATCAAATATCTTATTTTCCCATAAATTTTGATTTAGTTAATTTGCATTTTATATGATTAATCGATGTTTAGGTTACCTTTTGTTTTCTAAATTTGTATTTTTCATCTAATTCTAATTTGAAAAGGTTAATCAAAATTTTTGAATTTTTATTTAGTTAATGATTTTACATGTTGCTACTGTAACCGTTGAAACATATTTTTCATGAAATGAAGTTTGTGATACTATATTACGAAACTATATTGGTGATCAATTTCTTCATGATTGTCTAGTTTGTTACATCGAAAAAATTTACTAAAAATTATAACCAATGAAACTATGATTATATTTTTTTAAAAAATATGAGTGATTTTAGAATATATTTGTAGACGAATTTTGATAATTTTATCAAGTACGTTTTATTTTAACTTTTTCTTTCCCTAATAAAAAAACTTTTAATTCCACAACTGTGTATATATACACATCCAAAATTTTGAACAAAAGTCTAACGTTTGTATATCTAAGCTAAAATTTAAGAACATAAACTAGCTAGCATTCAGACGAGGTTCCCATTGAAAATTATGGTTTTCTAAAATTACACACCATTTATATATCGTCATTTTTCTTGTATTTTTTTTCCAAATTATAATACAATGACAACGCTAATATAAGTGAAAAAAAAAAAAACACTAATATAAGTGACGAGGTTATAAATCTAGTTCATCTGTAACTATGTCTAAGCGTAGTTGCTCTCTTCTTTTTTTTTTTTTTGGCAGAGCGTAGTTGCTCTCTTCTTTAAAACACATAATCACATATTTGTTTTTTCTAATTTGAAAAAGGTTCTATATATAATATATTCAAGACTTTAAAAAAATATGTTCTTGCCTCATGACAAAGCTTTCTACGGGAAATAGAATATACACAAGTTACTAGGTGATATATTAATTTTATCAAGTACTTTAAGTTTTATTTATTTATATATTTAACTGATTTTTTTAAAAATGATTCTAAGTTAACTTATACTCTAAAACAGCATTTAAAATATCATATAAAAATAAAATTAGATTCTCACAAAAAAGTAAAATTAGAGTTTATCCAAAAATTCAAAAATAACGATATAAGATGCAAAAAAATATTTAACATAAACCAAACTCCTTTTTTTTATAAAGGGCTTTCTATTGAATATAAGATTTTTACACTAGAATATAAACACTCAATACATATAAACCCAAACCCCAAAAACCCAAAATACAAAAGCCCAAAAACCAACATTAGAATAAAAATAGGCCTGCTAGGACCCAAATTGGCCCAGATCCAAGAAAGAAACCCTAACAACTCTAGGCAGTGATGGAGAACCCGTCCTCCACCGCTGCCGGTGACGTGGCTACGAACACCACCCGACTCCGGTGGCCCACCGGCATTTCCGAGACTCAGACGTCCAAAGACAGTCGAGCCCACCATCAATCGCTTTTGGACAAGGAGAAGATACAAATATGGAAGTTCTACGGTGGATTTGGGAGAAGAAGTAGGTTTCCAATGATAGGGGAGGAAGCAAACCACGACGGATAAGGTGTAGCCGCGTATCGAACCGGCGACGTCCCCACGCCTCTGAGAGCACCACGCGGCGGCCCTTACCTCCAATTTCTGGATCTCTATTATTTCGAGGTTCCTCCTCCCAAGAGACCGCCGCTCTTCGTGTAAATCGCCGTGACGAGACCGGCCGTGAATTACCACCGATCTACTGCTTCCCACCCTTAAAAGGTTAACGGTGATTCTAATGTTGGGACTGACTCAAGTGTGAAGACGTTTGCGTTTTGGATGCGCACGGAAAGGCTCGCCGGCGTCTAGCTCATCGGCGTGTCTTGGTTTCGCAGTGCAGAAAAGTTGTTCTCAGAAGAAGGAGATGGGGCCTCCGTACACTGTCGCTAACCCTCACCTTCACACAATCTCGAGAGAGCATAAGGAGAGAGAGAAAAAAATTCTAATATTAAGTAACATAAACCAAGCTCTATAATATATAATCGCCTATATTCAAACAATAACATGATGATTGGATCTCGTAAATAAATTTATTTACATAAGTTTTACACGATTTTACTAAGAATAAAACGATAATCAAACATTTATACTTTTAATCATGTGAGTTTCATTTGCCAAAATCACTTCGTGTGTGTATATATAATGTGTGAATCTTTTGGGTATGAAAAAATCAAAAATCATATGGTGACAAAAGGATAAAAAAAATTAAAATCATACTACTGTACTAATATTAATTATTAGATATGTTCTAATGGGATTAGTTTTTGTTTTGTTTTTGTTTTTGTTTTTTTATCACCGTTCTAATGGGATTAGTAACTACACCACATGAACGTGTGGGTAATTCGTAAAAGATATTTAAACTTAAAGTTTAATATATACATCGTCTTTGAAAAAACTCAAAGCCACGACCGTTCAATTAGATTACTTTGAGAAGTTAAGATTTCTGATATATATATATCCTGTTATTGTAGCTGAAGGTTTGAAACTCCTCTAATCTTAGATATACTTTTTCATGTGTGTTTTTATTCTTCAGTATATTGATTATATACATTTTCATTATATTATTTTATGATTATGAAAAGTCCTTAGATAGATTCAAAACGGAAGCACAATTTGTCAAACTTTAAAAAAGAAAAAGCAAGGGAAAAGGAACAAAAATGTAATGAACCATATTATTTAGAAACCCTAGGAATGTAGATATTGGCAAACACCAAAACTAAATGATGTGATGTGAATGAAGAATGGTTAAAGAAAGACTTTAGGGAATGAATAGTCAAGTAATGCGGCTAAGATGCTCACTCACATAATTTGACCTAACACCCAACACTCTCATCTACACCTATTATGTTGCAAGCCACTACAGTTGTTGCACCGTTTTATTGCAATTACTTTTTCAATTATATTGTTTTTATCAAACTAATGTTTTTTAGCGTTTTGCTTTGTGGAGTAGAAGATGAATCTATTAACCATTGTGTATTCATTTGTCCTAAAGCTAGACAAATCTGGACACTATCTTCTGTCCTAAAGCTAGACAAATCTGTTTCCAAATGATTCAGAATCCTCAAATTGAAAGTATTCTCAAAAGAACAGTTTCTTGGATCCTATGGGACGTTTCCCAAAAAAAGATTGATTTCTACTTTGAATTATCAGTCTCAAAATTTAAATCAAATACAGAGAAATGGTTCTTGGCTCAGGCAATGCATGATAATAGAGCTTTTGAAATCCTGATCTCAAATAGAGATAAAATAAGAAGATGGTTTCCTCCTACACCATCGTGGTAAAAATATAACGTATGACTTGTCTAGAGAAAATTTGAATTGTATTCAGGAGCAGCATGGGTAATTAGAGATAATGTGGGCAATGACTTGTTACATAACATGTTTTTAATCTCTTGATCTTTTTCAAAATCAGAGGCACTAATCCAGGCTCTCTGTTGGACCATTTCAAGTATTCAGTCTTTGAAACTCATAAAAGATATTTTTTTCTCATGAAGACTTCTCTCTTACCAAAGCTTTTAAAAATCCACATTTATGACATTCTTTTACTCTTTCATTGTCGCAGCTATCTTCTGCTGCTCAGGACATTGAGGAGTGGGATATTCTTCTGAGCCTCGCTATAGAAACATGGGAGCTTATCTCATCACTAATAGTGTCCCAGTTAGAAGACAGTTTCACTCTTTTGTAGCAGCTAGCCTTTTCTTATGGTTCAAGGATATTCTTGAAGCCAAGAAAAACTTGGTTCCCGCTTATCTTTTTGCATGTTTCTCTCTTTTAGGGGTGTTGTTTTGCTTTGGGTAAAGTGGTTGGTGTAATTTATTATGTATCTACCCTTTGGCTTTGGCCGTTTATAAAACTAATGCAGATGGAAAAATAATGTTTTGTTATAGTTAAGCAAGTGGAGTATTATGTAGCATGTGTAGTGGAGCCTACATCAACAATTGTGATTTGACAAAATTTACACTAAAATTAGTATAAACAGGAGTATGCATTGAGATACACCAACAAAAACACATTTCTCTGTATCCAATCTCTCTCTCTCTCTCTCATATAATCTCTCTACAAAATTTATATTATTATTTAAAAGTTTCCGATCTAATTTCCCGGGTATAAAAAATTCTTTCATAATTCATATTTATTCATCCGACAAAATAATGCTCTGATTATAACACGTTATAGCACGATCACTCTGCGATACAACTCGTTTAATTATATATATATACTATTACGAGAGCGATATGTCACCTTGTTAATATTATAGATGTTTTTGCACCATAATTATTTATTTATAATTTATACTTGGGACGGCACTGCCGACTGAGATTTTATTTCATGTAAAGTTTCAATTATTTTACATTTTATTTATTGCTCAATATAAATTATCTATTACTATAATATTATTGGTAAATATCCGTTTATGTTATGATTATTAAAAAAGGAGGCTCTGTCACCCGTATAAAAATCATTGATAAAAAATTTGCTAAATTAAATTTGTTACTTAATAACATTTTCAAATTAATTTTCTTTTACAATTAAATTTCCAACGGTCACAAAGAAAATTTTTTACCGCTTCCAACAGTTATAAATAGTAGTTTTCAATCTATAGATATACTAATCTTTTTATTCATTTACTTCATCCAAACATTTTATCTTCTATCAAATTACTTCTTAAGAAATTTTTCAAAATGTTTACTTCTCAGAAACTTTTTCGTTTAATGTTAATCATTATATTTTTCTTGATTATTGTTTCTATTTATGATTCTTTTATTGGAGAATTTTCCGATACATAAAATATTAGGAATATTATTTTAATCGTGTTTACTATATTTCTTTTATTGTTTATGTAATGGTAACGTAAGTGGTTCATTTTAAAATTAAAATTCTGATAAAGTTTTATTTTATATTCTATATACAAATGGCTAATATTGAGAAACTCCAATCTCTCACACTCGATATTACTAGAGTCAATTACATGTCTTGGAAATTTAATGTCGAATTAAAATTGGAATCTATGGGTTTATCTGTTACCATAAAAGAGAAAAATAATTCGACTGATCAAGAAAAGGCTACATCGGTGATTTTCCTTCGGAAATACCTAGATGAAAACATAATATATGAATATGCTCATATAAGAGATCCCAAAGAGATCTGGAATTCTCTGAAAGATCGCTTCGATCATTAGACACTTTCATTTGCTAGGGACGAATGGAAAAATCCAAGGTTCCAAGACTCCGATAAAGTCATGACTACAATGCAACCATGTTGAGAGTTGTAGCAAAATTGAGGTGTTGCGGAGAAACTATAACTGAAGCTCGGATGCTTGAAAAGACTTACACAACGTTTCATAAAAGCCACTTTACCATACAACAATAGTACAAGATGCGTGGTTATACCAAATTTTCAGATCTGATTATGACATTGTTAATAACGGAGAAAAACAATGAACTTCTCATTAAGAATCATATGATTCGGCCTACTAGATCAAAATCATTTCCCAAAGTGAATTTATTAGAACATTTTAAGGGTACTGTACACCTCAATGATGCAACTGATTTTTCCGATAATTTCGACGTGGCTATCCATACTGATAATCAAGTTGAATGTAATGAGACTAACGAATAGTCTCCAACATGTCAATAATAATTACTATGTAATTCAACCATCTGTTTTAATAATGTTGTTTTCAAAAGTTTGATATTTAACTATCATGTGTTGTATTTTCAATAAATAAAGTGTGATTTGGTTTCTTTTATTAACATCTATATCTATTACAGAAATGGATGACTTTGCAGATGAAACGTTACTCAAGAAAATGGAGAAATAAATATGTATACCAAATAGTGGAACAACACACACTATACTGAAGAATAAGAGATATTTTCTGATTTAAAAATGACAAACATAATTGTCAATACAATATCAGTTCCTATAGACCTTATTGAAGGAATTGGCATAGCCAAATTTAGGCTACCGAATGGAAAATATTTTTCCATCGATAACGCCTTATATTCTCCAAATTTCAAAAGAAATTTGTTGAGTTTTAAAGATATATATAACCAAGGATATGACACTCAGTCTGCAACTGAGGATGGAAAGAAGTATATGTATATAACTTCTAATAAACTTGGCAGAGTTATCAATGAAAAATTACCAAGGCTTCCTTCTCGTTTGCATCACACATATATAGATGTGGTAGAATCGAACCTTGTGATAAAAGGAAATCCAGAAGATTTCACTTTATGGCATGATCGCCTTGGTCACCCAGGCATATCAATGATGCGAAACATGATAGAGAACTCACATGGTCATTCGTTGAAATCTCGTGAAATATATCAGGGAAGTAAAATGACATGAGCCGCTTGTTCTCTTGGAAAATTAATTATAAGGCCATCACCAACCAAAACTGATAAAAAATCACCAAAGTTTCTTGAAAGAATTCAAGGCGATATATGTGGACCAATGCATCCACCATGTGGAGCATTCTATTACTTTATGGTATTGATAGACGCATCTAGTAGATGGTCACATGTTTGTCTATTATCATCTCAAAACATTGCGTTTGCGATATTCCTAAGTCAAATTATTAAACTGAAAGCTCAGTTCTCTGATTATTCTATTAAAAGAGTTAGATTAGACAATGCTGGTGAATTCACATCTCAAGCATTCAATGATTATTGTATGGCAACAGAGATTGAAATTGAACATCTTGTGCCTCGTGTTCATACACAAAATGATTTGGTTGAATCATTAATTAAACGTTTGCAATTAATTGCAAGAACGTTAATCATGAGATCAAAAATTCTAATAAATATATTGGGACATGCTATTTTATATGCAATAGCACTCATTCAGATAAGACCAAGTGCTTATCATAAATATTCACCATTACAACTAGCATTTGGTCGAGAACTAAATGTATCTCATCTAAGGATTTTTAGATGCCTTGTATATGTGCCTATACCACAACGTACAAAGATGAGACCACAAAGAAGATTGGGAAATATGTTGGTTATGATTATCCATTAATTATAAGATACCTAGAACCGAAACTGGCGACATGTTTATAGCACGCTTCGCTGATTGTCACTTTGATGAAAAAGAGTTCCCAATTCTAGGGGGAGAAAAAAAACAAGTAGGTAAATAGATCAAATGGAGTGTACCATCACTATTACATCTTGATCCTTCTACAAAACAGTTTGAACAAGAAGTTCAACATATTATGCATTTACAGAGTATAGCCAATCAGCTACCTGATGCATTTGCAAATACCAAGACGGTAACTAAGTCACATATTCTAGATGAAAATGCTCCTGCTCATATCGAAATACCAAATGAGCATGGGAAAACATATAATATATGTGAGTCTAAAGTACGTTGAAGCGTGGTAGACCTATGGGCTCCCAGGATAAAAATCCTAGAGAACGAAAGGAAGTTGAAATAAATGATACTCCCAAACAACCGAAATTGGTTTGGAAGAAACGAATCATGATACTCCCAAAATAATCGAAAATGTTTTTGAAGAAATGAATCATGAATCTAACATAGATGCAGAGCCTAATGAGCCTGAAGAAAATCATGTTGTTTCAATCAACTACATCCATAAAAAAGAATATGGAAACGAAAAGAAATAAATGATACTGATGATGTTTTTTCTTACCTTTTATCCAAAGAAATAGATGAGAAAAATGAAGATCTTTAACCAAATTATGAATATGAATGTCAAAAGAGACATGATTGGATAAATTGGAAAGAAGCAATACAAGTGGAACTAGATTCGCTTAATAAACGAAATGTATTCGGACCTATTGTTCTCACACCTGAGAATGTGAAACCTGTCGGATACAAATGAGTTTTCGTAAGAAAGCGAAATGAGAACAACGAGGTTTTGAGATACAAATCCTGTCTCATAGCTAAAGGTTTTTCCTAAAGACCTGGAATTGATTACGAGAAAACATATTCTCCTGTCATGGATGCAATCACGTTTAGATTTCTGATGAATCTAATTGTTGACAAGAATCTTGAAATGCATTTAATGGATGTCTTTATAGCGTATTTGTATGGATCATTAGATAATGATATCTATATGAGAATTCCTTATGGATTCAAAATTTCAAAAGCACTAAATTCTAAACCTAAAGAACTATGTGTGATAAAATTGTAAAGATCATTGTATGGGTTAAAACAATCTAGACGTATGTGGTACAATCGTCTTAGTGAACACTTAACAAAGGAAGGATATTTAAACAATCATATATGCCCATGTGTTTTCATCAAGAAAACAACAAATGGATTTCTGATTATTGTGGTATATGTAGATGATCTAAACATTATTAGAACTCAAAAGGAAATACAAAATGCATTGAATCATTTAAAAGGAGAATTTGAGATGAAAGATCTAGGGCATAATTTTTTTTTTGTCTTCAAGTACAAGTTGAACACTCTCAAAAGGGTATATTTGTGCATCAATTCACACAAACGAAAAGAGTATTAAAACGTTTTAACATGGATAAGAGAACTCCTCTAAGTACTCCCATGGTCGTTTGAGCACTAAATGTTGAAAGTGATCCTTTTAGACCATCCGAAGAAAATGAAGAGATACTTGGTCCTGAAGTACCGTATCTAAGTGTTATTGGAGCTCTTATGTATCTTGCAAATTGTACTCTACCTAATATATCATTTGCCAGTAATCTTCTTGCAAGATTCAGTTCGTCACCTACTTGAAGGCATTGGAATGAGATTAAACATGTCTTTCGATACTTGCAAGGGACCACTTATTCAGGATTATTTTATACTAAAAATTCATATGGAAAATGGTTGGTTTTGAAGATGCATGATATTTGTCAGATCCACACAAAACTGGATCACAAACCGGATATGTTTTCACAATCGGAGGTACTGCTATATCATGGTGTTCGAAAGCAAACATTTTTTGCCACTTCTTTAAACCTTGCTGAAATCATCGTACTTCAAGAAGAAAGTCGAGAATGTGTATGGTTGAGATCAATTAGTCAACATATCAAATCCAACAGTGGAATTCATGTAAAAGCAGAATCGACTATCTTGTACGAAGACAACGCCGCTTGTGTTGCACAAATGAAAGAAGGATATATAAAGAGTAATAGAACTAATCATATTCCACCGAAGCTCTTTTCATATACCCAAGAACTAGAGAATAATAAGGAAATTGAAGTGAAATATGTTCGATCAAGCGAAAATGCTGCCGATCTTTTTAACTTACTATGGTTTTTCCATTGGGTTTTCCTAGAAAAGTTTTTAACGAGGCAACATAAAATAAATCGCAAAGTAAAAGTGATGATGGTCTCCACGAGGAAGTGTTATAATTATGCAAGTTGAAGCAAGTGGAGTATCATGGAGCATGGGTAATGGAGCCCACATTAATAATTGTGATTGGACAAAATTTAGACTAAAATTAGTATATATAGAAGTATGTATAATACATTAACCTACACCAACAAAAACACATTTGTATCCACTCTCTCTCTCTCATATAATCTCTTACAAAGTTTATATTATTATTTAAAAATCCAAGTTTCCGGATATAAAATTTCTTTCATTATTCATATTTATTCATCCGACAAAATAAAGCTTCGAGTATGACATGTTTTATGTTTTACTTTGTTTAACAAAAAATGTAGTCGTTTTTCGTAAAGGTTTTTCATTAATAGAAATATTTGTTGAAGAGAGCTCACTAATTTAAATGATACTTCATTTTTAATGGCGTCTTGACCAAAAAAATATTTTACGGCTTGGATGAGGTGAATAAATTATTAATGATCAAATAAGTTTCATCGAGATTTTCCATATATTCTTTAATAATACTAGTTTCTCTTTCCACGCGATGCGCGAGTTTTAGTTTTAGATTTTATTTCTAATTTGTTTTTTGTCGATTAGTTATTTTTTGAATATGAGGCTCAAACCCCATGTCCAACATTCTCCGAACCTCGTAATAGTAGTTCCTATTGATTCATCATTTTCTCTAGATTCCCAATGTTTACAGTAGCCAATATTAAAGATGGTTTGCAAAATGTGTTTTTTGCGAGTCTGTTACAAAATGAAGCTTGTGAAATTCATGATTCTAAAATAGAAAGATTTAAAAACTAAATTTTAAATCTTAGTATTATAGCATATTTCTATATATGTGTGATTTGAATAGAAAAGTTTATGGTATTAACAAATGTTAAATTAATCACTTTGGCTTTAATTTTCTTTTGCAGGCCCCTGCAGCAAATGTGTAAATACTAAACATATCCACGAATATTATAAATCAAGTCTAATCAAATATCTAAGCCAATGATACTAAATTTTAAAATCCCTTGATTTCCAATGCTCACATCAAACAATCTTAAAATCATTAAGAAAAATTAAAGACCAAAACCCCTTCATTCGAGATGGTAGATGAAGATGACTTTTATTTTCGGGCGATTGAAATGTGATTTAATTAGAGTTGTTGTTCTTTTCTCCTTTCTTCCTTATTTGAATTTTAAGATTCTCTATATGACTATATTATGGGTGAATCTCAAACGGTGTCATTAGAAAAGGCAATATCAAAAGTCATAAAATTTCAAAATCCACCAAATGTAGATAGTTTTCTCACCCGACTATACAAAATGGACGAAATATAAACATTCACATAAAAGATTTAGTTCTCTCTCTCTCTCTCTCTCTCTCTCTCTCTCTCTCTCTCTCTCTCTCTCTCT